>CAUYQG010022157.1:0-11688 GCA_963574415.1 Tarsius wallacei
CCACGCCCGGCTAATTTTTTGATTTATTGTAGAGATGAGGTCTCGCTTGCCCAGGCGGGTCTCGAACCCACGGGCTCAGACAATCCACTCACCTCAGCCTCCCAAAGGCGCGGGATTACAGGCTGAGCCACCGAGCCCGGCTTAACCTAATTATTTATCATTATCATCAAACATCTTTCCAGTCACTCTCCAACTTACATACAAATGTTAATGCCCATCTTACTAGTATCTAACTTGCCTTTCCAGCCACCATCAGCCTGGATGACCCCCAGATCCATGTGAACATCCTAGGAGCTCTCTTAACTTGTGGGGGTCTTTACCTCCACTACTCAACTGAATAAACCACCTCTAAGACCATTCACTTTATCACTCAATTACTCATTTGAAATCTTAAAACTTATCATCTTGGTCTATAACCACAAGCTCTTCCCCTTCATCTCTCTCACTCTCTATTCCCATCACACTTTACTCTTTAGCTTTACAGAAACCTAGGATGTTAATGCTCTTCCATTTTCCCCCGTCTTCGGCCTTGTCTTGGTTTCCATTAGTTCCCTATCCAGCCTAGACCCTCCAATATATATCACTTCAATCACTTTCACTGCAATACTTTTAACTTTTAGTCCCTGGTTTTTCCCACACCACTCTCCCTTCTCAAGTCCTGTCCCCCCACCCAAATACCCAATCAATTTGACTACACAGTGGCTGCCAAGTATTGCAGGGAGAGACAGAGAGAAAGAGGCAGTGACAGAGATGGAAGAAGGAAGGAATGGTGGCATACATATACAATAGAGGCCACCACAAATCCAAGGTCATCAAACTCATCTTGATCCCTTTGCATTTCCCAAGTAAACTCAAACTCCCATTAGATTCAGTAACTATTTCAGATCTTCAAAACTCTCTTCCAGTCTTCAGTTCCACTACTTCCACTTCATACTTACCTGCCCTCAGAATGTGTTCTTACCTCTTTCAAAGAGAAAACAGCAGACTCTAGGTAGAAATATCCCTCCTCAAAAAGGAGCATACAAAGAGGTAGCATCCTTACCTCCTTTTCTTCTAACTTATTAAACATCCTCCAGTACTCTGCAGTCATCCCCCACTACTATCTGTAGAGTCTTTATGCCAATCATGCATGTCTACCCTCTCTCACATCTGACCTGTACAAGGTCATCTGCCCTCATAAAAATATATTCACATCTTTACCAACTAAAGAAAATTCACGTTCAATTTTAAGTCAGACTCGCTCTAGCTCCCATAAGAAGTTCTGGTACAAGTAAGCTACAGTTGTTTTGACATTTTCACTTTCCATTGATCACCTACCCTGCAATAAACTGCTCTCTACAATTCTACTAGTCACTAATAAACTAATTTAATCCTCACAACCATCCTATGAACTAGATACCTATAGTGTCCCAACTTTGCAAATAAGGCTCAGAAAAGATTAAATAACCTGCCCAAAGACACAAACTAATAATTGCTGGAGCCAGGATGTACACACAAGCACTGTGACTGTCATTATTAACCACTATCCTATGCTTCAGATTAAGCACGTATATCATTCTTCTGATTTTATCAAATAAATCCTGGCTAAAGGAATATATAAAGTAGAAGGGTGGGGGAAGCTATATCTTGTATTACTTCCAGAACTATAATCTTTGTCAATAGCTAATGACACACTTACTGGCTTAACTGACATTTATTCACTATTTTGCTACATGTTTACTGAAGTGTCAATACATGATTACTTTCAAATTTTTGTTTTTTAAGATAATATGTTCACTACTAAAATAGATTTCCTAGATATTTAAAATTACTCATTTATTGAATACATTTACACTTTATATTGAGTTTATACCACTGTTTTTTTCCTAAAGACTACTGTTTTTGATTTATTGATGAAGATTTTCCCATTTAAAAACAAATTATTCAGTTAAGTAGATGTCTTAAATATAACTTTGCAAACAGAACTTATCACCTGCTGGCAACATATGACTTGTAATTTTTATTGCTGATATTTATTTTGGGGGGAGGGCTCTTTTTTTTTTTTTTTTTTTAACTTAGATTCCTCTAGCATGGTTGCTTTTCATTTTTTGCATAGCTCTTATACTGTACTGATTCTACGGCCTACATAAATAAGTGAAACTTACTTTTTCAAAGCAAGGAGGCACACTTATACTATAAAATCTTATGAAGATAAAGAATGTGACTTTCCTTCATTTTCCCACAGTAGGGACAGGGTGGAGGCAGAGGTGGTTACTATTAGGCACTGCAGAAAACTCTCCCAGTCTCTATTCCACAAACTCATGCCTCCTTCTTGGGGTGGAAAGGTGACAGGGGAGGTAGGTTAGAGTTCAAAGCTTTCCTTGGGCCTCATTTTTAACAAGTAAATGAGGCTACTGCATAGAATCAGGGTCATCTCCCCCTTTCTACACTCTAACTCTTACCCAGGCTCTTTGTTAGCTGATAATTAGGTATACAAGGTGGGCCTGTAATCATGCTAGCTACCAGATTAAGTGTATTCAGGGTAGGCATGGCAGACCGAACTCTTCCCAAAGATGATTCCCACAGTCTAGATTTGTTGGTGACTGCAGCAGATGCTCAATTTGTCCATGTTTTTGTATGGCCTCTAAGCAAACAATGGTTTCTACATTTTTTAATGCTGGGGGGGAATCAATAAAAGAATATTCTGAGATACATGAAAATTACATGAAGATCAAATTTCAGTGTCTGGCCTGGGCGAAAGAGTGAGACACTGCTGCACAAATAAATAAATAAAAATAAAGCAAAATAATCCTGATCTTGGCCGGGCTCGGTGGCTCAGTCTGTAATCCCAGAACTTTGGGACGCCAAAGTGAGTGGATTGCCTGCACCCGTGGGTTCGAGATCCGCCCGGGCAACTTGGTGAGACCTCATCTCTACAATAAACCAAAAACTAGCCGGGCATGGTGGTGCGCGCCTGTAGTTCCAGCTACCTGGAAGGCTGAGGCAGAAGGATCGCTGGAGCCCAGCAGGTCTGGCCAGGAGCGTGCCACTGCACTCCAGTCTGGGTGACAGAGTGAGACTCCAACTCAAAAAAACCCCCAAAAAACAAACAAACAAAAAATAATAATAATCCTGATCTTGCAAGGTAAATACTTTTATCCAGATTTGTTAATCAATCAATGTATGAGTTAATTCATTAATGACTGAATGAATACTAAGACTCAGAGAAGTATTTGCCCAAGCCTCCAAAGCTAGTAAATTTTAAAAGCAAGGTTCAAGCTCAAATCTCTATAATTTCAAAATTCAGTCAATTACAATACCCAAATGATGAAAATGAAATATTACATCTAAGTTCAGTCAATATTTAAACAATCATCAAAGATACATTTGTTTGTCATGAAAGAGGAATAACTGATCCTGTAGCATGTGGTTAATGAAGTACTAGGTTCTACAGAGAATTCAGATATTGAAAAATAATTAACTTTAATAACACCTGGTGCAATAAAAACTGGAGGAAAAAATGTCCAATAACCTGATGCCCCATTTCCGTCCAGGCTTCCTGTAGTAAATATGTAATGTAGTAATAAAGCTCCTTGAAAAATGAGTCATCTTGAACCAAACATAATCAACGAGATAATCATTAACCAAAAACTGGCACAAATCCCAACAAAGTAATATAATTCAAATTTAGCCTCTTAAAAAATAACTCATGTTTAATGCTGGTATCTCAGAAATGCAAGCCAACGATGGGGTTTATGCAATGTGTGTCTATATGCTGGCACAAGCACATGTGGAGGTACATTTTAAATTTCCCTATGTCTTAAATCTTTATATTTATCATCACTTACAAAACCTAACAACAAATGGACCTCAGGGTGTCAGATATACATTTCCTATGCTATATAAAACTCTGAAAAAATATTTCCTAATGTTTATTAAATATTTCCTAATGTTTACTAAAATTAATGTATTCTTGTTTGTTTTAGTATGGCATAAAAACTGAGCATGCTACATCAGGCACCATATTACTATGAATACTACATTCTTAAAAATGTAATCATGTACTGTCTTTCACACAAAATTATGAATAGTCACATACTACGCATATGCGTTGTTTTATCTGTTAGCACAATGAACTTATCCTATACCCACTTACTTCAGAGCAATGATACAAATGACTAAAACAGGTTAAGAGAAATACACTTCATGACTACAAAACAAGGCTGAGTTAAACCCATAATTCTGATCTAAAACACACACTGTCCATAACCAATGAGCTAGTGAACCATGTAACTACTTGGAAAGAACTAATAATTTTATAACATAATATTCATTACTTAATTGGGAAGTAAAGCAATGTCTTTACCAAGCTATTTATTACTGTTTATAATGATATTTGTAAGGGAAAATACTATGATCCTTATCTTACACCATATACAGAAATTAATCTGAGGTAGACTACAGACTTAAAAGTCAAAGCACTAAGGAACAAATGATAAATCAGACTTCATGAAAATTAAAGATCCCTATTCAATCTAAAGACACCATTAAGAAAATAACTAATACACCATGGAATATCATGCAGCCATAAAGAACTTTGCAGCAACCTGGATGGACTTAGAGTCTATAATACTGAGTGATCTTTCACAGAAACAAAGAACTAAGTATCACATGTTCTTATTCATAAGCAGACCTTGGACAATTATTGTAATATTATAAGAGAATGATTGGCAGTAGTGGGAAACTGCTGAGAGGGGGTGGGGAAGCGAGATTGGCAATAGCGGGAATCTGCCTGGGGAAGGGGGGGCACATCTCATGAACAAGGGTACCTGCATAATGAACATTGGTATACCTAACCCTGAATTATATCCCACGTCGTTAAAATAAAAAAAAAAAAATTTAAAGGAATGTTTGAAAAAGAAAATAACTAGGCAAGCCACAACGTAGAAGAAAATGTTCACAGCATATACAGCTGACAAAGGATTTGTACCCACACTACCCAAGTTCAAGAAGTCAACATAAAAGTATAAGTAATCTAGTGAAACAAAATAAGAAGTGAAAAATAGAGAAAATAATTGAAAAATATACAAATATACTTTGCCTAATCTTATTTAAAAGGACCTGATTTCCTTCACCAAATATCACAGGATATTCCAGTTTTGAATAAGCCTTAATACTAGAAATTAAATGCTTATAATGGTCACTTTTTAGTATATTTTATAGGCTATAGAAATAGATTAATGATTTAAAGTGAGCAAAATATGAATTGCACTAAAAAATGTAAAAGGGAAATTTTACAGCCATCTGACAATAACGTAATAGTCACACTTTCAAAAATAAGAATGCGGGCCGGGTGCAGTGGATCAAGCCTGTAATCCCAGCACTTTGGGAGACCGAGGCAGGAGGATTGCCTGAGTCCAAGGATTTGAGACCAGCCTGGGCAACTTGATGAGACCTCGTCTCTACAATAAATAAATAAAAATTAGTCAGGCGTGGTGGCACACACCTGTAGTTCCAGCTACTTGGAAGGCTGAGAGGAAGGATCACATGAGCCCAGTAGGTCAAGGCTGCGGTGGCCGTGAACATGCCACTGCACTCCAGCTGGGGTGGCAGAGTTAGACTCCAACTCAAAAATAAATAAATAAATAAATAAGAATGCATATGATGACTCAACAGAGAAGAGACAAAAGTGAAAACTTTCAAGCAAAATATATCACCAATGTCCCTTTAAGAAATATGAGAAATAAAAAAGGCCAAAACTTAAAAGAATTTAAATCATTTTAGTTCTCATTTTAGCATCAGATTGGGTTTGGCCCTAAGATACAAAATTGCAACAGCAATTTCTTTCCTAAGAAAATTTTCCACTGTCAGTCTAAACAATTACACAGCAGACATAATTCTAACTGGTTTTCCTCTTTTTATTTTTCATGCCAAAACCACCTTTTATTAATTCTTCCTTCAGTAGAATAAACTGTGTGCACGTTTTGTAGTACAGGCATGCTTAACGACAGAAATATGTTCCGAGAAATACATTGTTAGCCAATTTTGTCGTCATGCAAATTCTGAGCATATAGCTTATTGCTCCTAAGCTACAAAACTGTGCAGCATGTCACTGCACTGAATATTGCAGGCAATGATAACACGGTGGTAAGTATGTATGTATCTAAACATATCTAAATATAGAAAAGATACAGTAAAATTATGGTATTATGATCTTATGGGAGCACTGCCCTATATGGAACGTAACTGTATTTACTATGAAGCATACTGTGCTGCAGGTAAAGACTAACGTTTGGCTAAATGTAGCCAACCAGCCAAACATGTCAAAATCACCACAGCCTCTGAGCCATCCCTATACCACCTCAGAGCCTGCAAAGCAGTTTTACGACTGAGTTTCACCAATCACTCCTCCAGATTAGCAAAACCCAAAATGCTTTTTACAGATGCACCAAGAATCTCAGGGTCTCTAGGTAAGGACTACAGAAAACTAAAAATCATGATAGTGGAATAAATTCTTCTGAAAACTCTGAGAAAGCAGCAACTGCTTCATTTCTCACAATCTGTAGGCTTTCGAATTCTAGTTGGAAGCCAGTTATTCCAGCAAAATTACACTCAAAATTTAATGTCTGAGATTTCCAAATGATCCTTACCTATTTCTCATCTGGTCCTTCATGTTGCTATCAAATAGACAGGAGATGACCAAGATTTTTGACATAAAAAACACTCTAATATTTAAGTGGCCGCTCCCGGCCACCGCAGCCTCGACCTGCTGGGCTCCGGTGATCCTTCCGCTTCCGCCTCAGCCTTCCAAGTAGCTGGAACTACAGGCACGCGCTACCATGCCCGGCTAGTTTTTTTTTTTTTTTTTTTTTATTGTAGAGGTGAGGTCTCGCCAAGTTGCCCAGGCGGGTCTCAAACCCGTGGGCTCAGGCAATCCACTCACCTCAGCCTCCCCAAGCGAGGGATTACAGGCTGAGCCACCGAGCCCGGCAGAATATGGACTTTTTAAAAGAAAAGAGTAATGCTTACCAAAACATAAGACTCAGACTCTTGGGGAAAATGACATTCGAAATTGGGTGTTTGTTTTCATTCAATCTGAGATGTTGATAAAACAAAAACAAGTGGAAAGAGAACTAGGTGTGATACAAATAGGTAAATGAAAAAAGCACAAAATTAAATCAATAAGTTAAACAATGTAAATAGACACAATTTGGGATGGATGCCCAACTCATAGTTCCCCAGAAGGCCATGTCTGTTATCCTTTTCCTGCATTTAAAAAACTACTCACTACTCTAAAGATTGGTTCTAAACGAAACTGTTGTCTTCTTCCTATGTAACCCCTTTCAACACACAATGATTAATAGTGGGATGAAAATGTTATGTAAGCAAGACTAAAGTCCTGCCCTAAAATTTTTCAAACTAGTGTTAAAGGAAAGAAACTTTGAGAATATGGTTCCCAAGCTACCGGTAGCTATGACCTCTACTACTGGAGAAAGCTTCTTTCAAAGAATAGACAACATATATAGAGAAACAGAAGAAACAGAGTTCTAATGATAATGTTCATCGTATCCTCAATTATTTATATAATGTATATTTTATGTGAAGCATGATATATACTTCCCACAGTTATTGTAAAAAATAAAAGAAATAATGGATATAGGATATAAAGACACCTTTTAAACTCTAAGTTTACTGGGATTTATTACCCAGCAAAAGTAATCATTTTGGCTTTCAAGTTTTGAAAAATGCATTTATATACATAGTTAAGTATAAAAGGTAGGTAAAGGCTGGGCGCGGCGGCTCACACCTATAATCCAAGCACTTTGGGAGGCTAAGGCAGGAAGATCACCCAAGGCCAGGAGTTCAAGACCAACCTAGGCAACATGGCAAAACTATCTCTACAAAAAATGAAATGAGTCAGATATGGTGGTACGTGCCTAAAGTCCCAGCTACTTGGGCAGCTGAGGCAGGAGGATCACTTGAGCCTAGGAGAGACTGTAGTGCGCTATGATCATGCCACTGCACTCCAGCCTGGGTGACAGAGCAAGACCCTATCTCTAAAAATAAAAATAAAAAATAAAAAGCAGGTAATAAAATTCAATGGAAGACAGGATTGCAACCATAATAAAAATGCACAAGACCAGGGGTCAGCAAACTATGGCTGAACAGCCAAATCTGGCTTACCAACTGTTTTTGTATGGCCTGTAAGCAAACATTAACATTTTTAATATATGGGGGGGAAATCAATAAGAGTATTTTGCAATATGTGAAAATTACATGAAATTCAAATTTCAGTGTTAATAAATAAAGTTTTACTAGAACACAAGCATGCTCATTCATTTACATGTTGTCTATGGCTGCTTTCATGCTGCAACAGAGTAATTCCCTTGACAGAAAGCTTGCCAACCCCTGTCCAAGAGTATAACACCAAAACACTTAAAATAATTGTCAGGAAGGTAGGATAATAAGTAATTTTATCTTGACGCTATCTTCCCACTGTCTGAGATGTGATATTACTTTTTATGAAAAAACTTTAAAACTTTTAAAAATGCTAGAACAGCTTCTATCTGATTTCCTTTCATTATGTGGCTCCTCCACTTCATCTAAGTATTCCTACATCAGTAAACAGTACTATCAAGTTGATCAAGCTAAAAAACTAGAAGTCATCCATGATTCATTTCTTTTCTTTATTCCTTACATCCATTCATCCAGCACATCCATAGGTCCTTCAAAATATATTCCAAATTCAACCACTCCTTTCACTGCTACTACCCAAACCCCAGTTACCACCATCTTTTACCACTACTTCTGCAAGAACCTCCTAACTAAGACTTGACACTGTAGGGGGAATGGGAGCAACAGGAAGCAAGGAACTTAGGGTTGTAAAGATGGGAATAGATAAGAATATACTTGCCGGCTAGGTGGCCCAGCCTGTAATCCCCCGCCTTGGGAGGCTGAGGTGAGTGGATTGTCTGAGCCCGCCTGGGCAACTTGGCGAGACCTCATCTCTACAATAAATCAAAAATTAGCTGGGCGTGGTAGCACATGCCTGTAGTTCCAGCTACTTGGAAGGCTGAGGTGGAAGGATCGCTGGAGCCCAGCAGGTTGAGGCTGCGGTGGCCGGGAGCGGTCACTGCACTCCAGTCTGGGCAACAGAGTGAGACTCCAACTCAAAAAAAAAAGAATATACTCAAATAGTCTAAAACTCAAGTTCTATCATTCTTGTTCTCATTTTGGCAAGAACTTCTTTTATTCTTAAAATAATTTCTTCAAGGAATATTTTTGCTTTAACACATCTTGTTTCCTTTTTCCTGCATTTCTAAGTTTAAAATGAAACTGTAAATACCTATTCTGGTTATAAAACCTCACCTTAAAAAAAAATCAAAGCCTATTTTGGCTTCTTAATGTGTCTTGTGATGTTAGTAACCAACAAAATGCATTAACTGTTCTCATATAGCTCTATATTTTGATGAAATAAAATTTAGTGACTGAGTTATTTATAAAACACTCACCGGGCTTGGTGGCTCAGCCTGTAATCCTGCGCTTTGGGAGGCTGAGGTGAGTGGATTGCCTGAGCCCGCAGGTCCAAGACCCGCCTGGGCAACTTGGCAAGACCTCGCTTCTACAATAAATCAAAAAAATTAGCCGGGCATGGCAGCACGTGCCTGTAATTCCAGCTACTTGGAAGGCTGAGGCAGAAGGATCGCAGGAGCCCAGCAGGTCGAGGCTGCGGTGGCCAAGAGCGTGCCACTGCACTCTAGTCTGGGTGACAGAGTGAGACTCTAACTCAAAAAAAAATCCAAAAAACAAAAAACAAAAATCACTCATTCTCCAATACTCAACCTAAGAGAACAGTAGCAAATGAAAAAAGTATGGTTCAGTAGAAAGCACTACATTTTTAAAGACATGTTCATATACACTAACTGCATGATCTAAAACAAACCCTCTTAAGTTTTATCTTATAGTTTTTCCATTTATAACATATGGCTATTAACGCTTGTTCTATCTAACTCCTAAAATTATTAGTGAATCAAGGAACATCAATAAAATATATGATTCTTTGTGTCAGTCTACAACGTTTTAAAAGTTAGATTTATGTCCTCTAGTTATTTTTCAAATATAGAAAACTTAATTGAAACCTTTACTATACAGCTCCAGTAATTAAGACAATGTGGTATTTGCTTAGTGATAAACATAGAAATTAATGGAACAGAATACAGAGTCCAGAACTGCATGCACACATATGTGGTCTACTGATTTTCAGCAAAGGTGCCAAGGTAAGTCAAGGCAAAAAGGCTAACCTTGTCAACAAATGGTGCTGGAATAAAGGAGTATCAATGTGCAAATAAATGAACCTTGACCCTTATCTCACACTCTGTACAAAAGTTAACTCTCAAGGAATCACAGATCTAAAAATAAGAGCTGAAACTAAAGCCTTCTAGAAGAAAATAATGGGAGAGAATCTTTGTGACCTTAGGTTAGGCAAAAAGTTCTTAAATAAGACACCAAAAGCATGAACTACAAAAGAAAAAATTAAGTTGAACCTCATCAAAATAATCTGATAAAACAGATCTCATCAAAACAAAAAAAACCTTCACTCTTCTAAAGACACTGTTAATAAATGAAAAGGGGCCAGGCTTTGTGGCTCCGCCTGTAATCCCAGTACTTTGGGAGGCCAAAGCGAGTGGATTGCCTGAGCCTGAGGGTTCGAGACCCATCTGGGCAACTTGGCGAGACCTCATCTCTACATAAATCAAAAATTAGCCAGGCGTGGGAGTACATGCCTGTAGTTCCAACTCCTTGGAAGGCTGAGGCAGAAGGATCGCCCAGAGCCCAGCAGGTCGAGGCTACGGTGGCAGGGAGCGTGCCACTGCACTCCAGTGTGGGCGACGGAGTGAGACTCCAATTCAATAAATAAACGAAAAGGAAAGTTACAGACTAGGAAAAAAGTATCTGTCAAACACCTTGCTAATAAAGGACCTGCACCCAAAGCATATAAAATATTCTCAAAACTTAGTAATAAAACAATTTTTTAAATAATGAATACCAGATAAGCAAATCCACAGAGACAGAAAATAGACTAGTAGTTGCTAGGTGGGGGATACATGTACATAAATGTTCACGGCAGTTTTATTCACAACAGCCAACAACTAGTAACAACTCAAATGTCCATCACCTGGTGAATAAATTTTTAATACACTCATCCAAAGAAGTATTACTCAGCAATGAAAAAGAATTACTAAAACACACAACATGAATGAATCTCTAAAGCAATATGCTAAGAAAAAGACCAAAGGTCACAGATTATAAGATTTCAGTCATATCAAATTCTATAAAAGACAGATACAGATACAAAGCAGATCAGTAGTTAATAAGAACTGGAAGTGGAGAGAAGAAATTGACTACAAAGAGGTATGAGGGAATTTTTAGGATAATGAAATGTTCTTTATCTTGATTGTGGTAGTGGATACACAACTCTAAATTTTTTCAAGACTCAATGCACACCTAAAATTGGCACATTTCATTATAGGCAAATCATAGCTCAATAAAGCTGACTTTAAAATTATGAAATACAGCTGGGTCGGGTGGCTAAGCCTGTAATCCCAGTACTTTGGGAGGCTGAGGTGGGTGGATTGCCTGAGCCCACGGGTTCGAGACCCGCCTGGGCAACTTAGCGAGACCTCATCTCTACAATAAATCAAAAATTAG
>CAUYQG010022158.1:0-21220 GCA_963574415.1 Tarsius wallacei
CCCATGCTTAGTGATTTATATACAGATATAAATGCATCTATCTGAAAAAAGCATTTTTGAATGCTGAGGCGGAAGGATCACTGGAGCCCAGCAGGTCGAGGCTGCGGTGGCCGGGAGCGGCCACTGCACTCCAGTCTGGGCGACGGAGTGAGACTCCAACTCAAAAAAAAAAAAAGCATTTTTGTTGCAAATAAGTGTTTTACATTAGCACCCCTCTGAACATGTTTACCAGTGTTTTGAAATTTCAAAGAAGTCAGAATAGTATGGATCAATTAAGAAATAATTTTGCAGCCGGGCTCGGTGGCTCAGCCTGTAATCCCTCGCTTGGGGAGGCTGAGGTGAGTGAATTGCCTGAGCCCGCGGTTTCGAGACCCGCCTGGGCACCTTGGCGAGACCTCATCTCTACAATAAAAATCAAAAAATCAGCCGGACATGGTAGCGCATGCCTGTAATTCCGGCTACTAGGAAGGCTGAGGTGGAAGGATCGCCGGAGCCCAGCAGGTTGAGGCTGCGGTGGCCGGGAGCGGCCACTGCACTCCAGTCTGGGTGACGGAGGGAGACTCCAACTCAAAAAAAAAAAAAAAAATTGCATAATATGGATGGGAAAGGAGTTTATTTTATACTGCAAAAATATTTTTCTGATCAAAGAAAAAATGTTACCTTGTCAGAAGTCTTCATTAAAATATATATTGGTTTTAAAAACTAGGTTCCAGGTATCCAGTATCCACTGATAAATTCAAGATGCTATTCAACCAATATTAGTATTTGGTTCATCTATTTAAAGACACTCCACTGGCCAAATGATGCCTAGAAATATTTGTAAAATCATTCTAGTGATATTCTTTGTGTAATGTATGACAGTGATTTATCTCTCTCAGTTTTTAGGAATTCCTATGTTCTCATTCTGATTGCATTGCTGGAATTCACAGCATTCACCTAAATACTCAAATGTCACTCTCCTATACCATATTGGATACCAGGTTATTTAGTCTTCTGGGCCAATGCTGCATGCCCCTGTCAAGAATTTGATGTATACTACTTTTTCCGGATAAAATACTTAAGGTAAAATCTGAAGTTTTCACAACTTAACAGGGGAAGAGAGCAAGAGAAAATATTAATACTTCTAACAGTAATAACACAACTACTAAGATTTCATGTTTTAATAATATCAAAAAATTTTATAAAAATGATTAGTGGAAATCATAAATTCATCTTTTAAGCTTCTGCTTTGTTGTAGTTTTTAGTTTCACACAGTTCTTCAATCTGGCCCATACATTCATTTTGGATCTTAAAGTGTAAGCCAGGCACAGTGAGGCATGCCTGTAGGTGCAGCTTCTCAGGTGGCTGAAGTAGGAGAATCCCTTGAACTCATGAGTATGAGTCCAGCCAGAGCAACACACTGAGATCCTGAGACCTCATCTCTGAAACAATAAAGAAAAATAAAAACCGAAAAAAATAGTGTAGAACAGCATTAATTCTAGTTGTCTGTTTTTAATGTCTGGTCCTGGAAGTGTATTCAGTTTTATTTAATGAGAAACAAATATCTTACCATACTCAAAACTTGTATGAAGTTTTTATAAGACAATGTATATTTTCTCATATTCAAAGAGATTTTTTTAAAAATGCGAATGATTTACGGTTCTATAATCGATATATTTGAACTAGAAAGATGGCTCATAATGTGATCCAGTATTTCTGTGATTAACAATATATGTGAAATTCACATATGTGTATATATACTTTTTTTCTTTTTATATCCCACATCCATTTGACCCTTACTCATGACTCAACACCATGGCAGGCACTGCCTGAGGAGAGCTCATACTTTAGTGAAAGATGATACAGACGAACACAAGTATAATAACATCTTAGAGGTGAATATTAGGACTTTGAGTACAAAGGTGGTTCTTCTACTACATTCCAGTAGGGAATATAGCCTTTAAAATACTATAAAATAATTTATTATACCTGCCACAATATCAAGTAGGAGAAATGCAAAACATTAGATCATTTTTCAAAAGAGCTGGATAAATGACATGTGTGTAGCACCCTATAATTAACAAAATATAATTTTGTATAGATCAGCTCTCTTTTTTTTCAATTGCTGATACTACTAAGTGTCAGATACCTGAATCACCTAAAAGTCACTTGTTTAGGTGTTCACACACAGTATCCCAATTCATCTCCACTTCAGATCACGAGGTTAGTATCTCCTTGTTACTCATGATGAAATTAAAGATCAGATAAATTAAACAATTTGTCTAGTCACATAACTAGTCACAGAACAAAAATCCAAATCTGAAATTATCTGCCTTGAAAGCACTTTCTAATGCTTGTAAAGTTAACAACACAGGAATTGTTCTCCTATTTAAAAATGAATGGAAAAAAATAACTCAGAGTGATTAATTTGCCCAAAGTAAATTAGAGGGTATACATGTGAATCTAGCTCTCTCTTAATATTTAAAATGCATTTCAATTTCTTGGCTCCACTGATTTTTTTTGTGTTCTACATTAGCATTTTAAGTAAATTAATTAAGTGAATAATTCATACTATATTTTCTTACTAAATTTTACTGAATGCAATTATGAAATTCCTAGAATTTAATGTTCTCATCACATTAGAACTTTTGTAAGTTTCTATTCTAATCTGTAGAATAAATCAACAACACTAAGAACTTCACCCCTCAATCCACAGAAAATTAAAAATCTAATTTTTAATCTACGACATTTCACAACTGATACCTTAGTATCGTAAAACCATGTACTAGTAGTAACTGATACATTTTCAAAGCTAAGTTATTGGGTTCCATAAAGAACAAGTGCAGTTTGAACTTAGGTTTAAAAATTGTGAAAATCTGGAGTCCTAGCTCGGTAGAATGAGGTGAGCATTCATGTTAAGGCAAGAGCTGGTAAGGAAATCAGAACCCAAGAAGAGAGAAAGTAGAGCCCACAAGAAGGCACAATCTGACCTAGTCTGTTGTAGGGTACTGAAACTCAAATGGTATGAAAAAACCCAAGTGAGAATCCAAAACCAATCATGAAACATCCATTACACAGATATGGATGACTATAACCCTCGAATTGAAGAGGAAACCAGGAGCCCATACTTTAATAAATAAATTAATAGCTTGATGGCAAATGTGATAGTTACATAGTTCAAAATACTCTCTCCAAAACTCTTTAAGAATTACCAGAAAAGAAATAGTAAGTGTTAAGGTCTTAAAGTCCACGGAAAAAGCATTAAGGTCAGGAAGTCAATGGAAAACTGAAAAAACTGCCAAATGAAGTAGACTAGAGAGGTATAATAACTAAACAGAAAATGTGATTTTTTTATTTTATTAGTTTTATTTTGCTTCCCTAATAAATGACCATAGACTTAGCAGCTTAAAATAATTCAAGTTTGTGATTTTTCTATAGGTCAGAATTCCAACACAAATCTCATTCCAGTCAAAGTCAAGGTTTTGGCATGGTACATTCCTTCAGAAGGCCCTGGGGTGGAGGTGGGGAATGGAGGACCCAGGGGGATACATTGTCTTCCACATTCAAGTTTTGGACAGAATTCTGCTCCTTGGGTACAGTCCCCTACATCTTAGAGCCAGCAATAAGATCTTGTCAAAGTCAAATCTTTGTTATGCTGCAGTCTCTCTTCACAGCTGGAGATACTCTACTTTTACGAAATGGTGTGATTAGATTTGGTCCACCCAGATAATTCCATAACTCTTCTCACAACAAAGTCTTTAAAATTGCATCTTGCCATGTAAAGAAAAAACATATTTGAAGATTTTAACTATTAGGACGGAACCTCTTTGTCTTTGGGCTAGGGCTTGAGGTACTTTGAAAATTACTGATATTGAATGACTTCAGTCAAATGTACAGTCTTCTGAGAAGTACACCAAGATAACCCAGTCTTTGAAAGGGAAAGTACCAGAGATCAGGTTTTCTTTATGCCCCTAGTTTCCTATTATGAACGTCAACAGTATAAGTTAGCTAAGTTGCTTATTAACACTAGTTATTTGCTTGTACTTTTAGAATTTTTTGGATTTATTTTATTCAACTGTTGTGCAGTAAATGTTATCGTTAAAGTAAGCTAACAATCACTATAGTCGCATCCTTATCTCCTACATTTAGATTTCAATTAAATTTCTATATCCCAATAAGTACAATTTACATAACAAACTTGGTACAAAACTCCTGCAAGAAAAGATTCTAAATCAGGAAAGTTGTGATTGGTTTATTTTCTCTTATTTAATGTTGTGTCTCTTAGAGAATAATAATTCTCTTAGGGTAGTCAGTTTTTGTTTTTTACAGTTTGCTTGAGCTATTTATGTTAGAAATTCATTTACAGGCAAGAATAGTTTCCCTGATCCAAATTTACACTGTGTTTTGCCTTCTGAAATAGAAATCAGGTCAAAAACCCCAGAAGAATAAAGTAATTAACCTGAGTATCACATTGAATTCATTTTGCTAATACAGGTGCCCTGTAAACAATGCATGATTTCTTTAAAGAGATTAAACTAGTAATGAATAAGGTAGAATAGTATCCATTTGTAAGCATGTAACTTGGTAGCTCTGTGTTTACATGTGGGGTACGTATGTATGTATGTGTGTGTGTATGTGTACATATAAAGCTATATAAAGATGATTATACACTGATAAATACTATAAATACTAATTTCTGGACCTGGGGAGGTTTCCTCTTAATATCTTCTGATCCTTAACAAAGAGGAGTTGAATAAAATATTTAATGTCATCAAAGTAATTTGCTATTCATTGGGAAAAGATAAACGATTAAAACAATTTACTTTCCATATTCTAATTTAAATCTAAATTTCTGCTTAAATATAATATATAAATTATTCTTTGAAATTTCTTGACTGTATACTTTGCCTACTTTAGCTTTTTTTTATTATTATTTTTTTTCTTTGAGTTGGAGTCTCACTCAGTCGCCCTGACTGGAGTGCAGTGGCCGCTCCCAGCCACCGCAGCCCCGACCTGCTGTGCTCTGGCGATCCTTCCGCCTCAGCATTCCCAGTGGCTGGAACTACAGGCACGCGCTACCATGCCCGGCTAATTTTTGATTTATTGTAGAGATGAGGTCTCGCCAAGTTGCCCAGGCGGGTCTCGAACCCGCGGGCACAGGCAATCCACTCACCTCGGCCTCCCAAAGTGCTGGGATTACAGGCTGAGCCACCAAGCCCGGCCTACTTTAGTTTTTAAGTATTTTTACAATAGATTCTATTATATGAAATAATAATTTCAAAATACACATTAGAATTGCAGAAAAAATAGAGTACAAATAAACTTCAAAAAGATTAAATTGTTCTGTTGATGCTGTGTGGTCAATAAATACCTGAACTTCGATAAAATTTGACGTTTTCAGAATTCCAACCCATTTCCTTTCCCACTAGATCATAAAATGATTAGGTAAACACTGAGTATGAAAACTACAACTAAATCTCTTGCATAATTGATTATGATGCTAATTTAAATATGTATTTTTCTAAATATTAAAACTCTGATCAATTTTTTCTAGGTTATTTCGTTGAAATTTTGATTATCACATATATGAATTATTTTTAATTAATTTTTCTGTCTAGTTCACAGACTTTTTGGTACCAAGTAATGAACTCATATGCATTTACTTGTATTGTATTCAAAATAATTAAAATTGTAATTTAAAATAATGATCCAGAATAAGAAGAATTAGAGGGAAGACTTGAGAAAAGGGAGAAAAAGGCAAGAGTGTAAAATGCCTAAATTGATTCATTCACACCTTTCAAAACCAAACAAAACCTGGGAGTGGTAAGAAAGTAATGAAAAAGGAAATATGACTCAATATGGGAAGGGAATATGAGCCAATTGTACAACAGAATGGGAAGTGTCAGAAGAGGCTGTGAGAAATACTTCTGATGATTATGAATTTGGTTCCTTTAATTGTAAAAAATGTATTGTAGATATGCTTCAGATTTTCTTTAAGATTAGATGCTCTCTTAGTCACCTACTACTTCTTTGATTGGTTATCATTCTCTCTACCCCGGTGAAACAAACTGATGTATAATAATGACACAATGACACAGCTAGTCAGGTACTCATATAGTTTGCACACATAGTTCTGCCAATAGTGTAAAATAATGAGTTGAACATTTTGACCGTATTTGTTCCTGAAGCTATACTTTAATTGTTCATTATGTAATGGCAATAACAACAAATAAGGAAAGAAGCATTTTTTGTTTTTACAGTAATTATGCTGGGTGCTATGGATAGTCCCAATAAAGTTAAGTTTTCTAAAAATAATTACACTTGAATTAGATGTAGAGAAGCTAATTGGAAAAATTGGAAGTTACTATAAATCTTCTAATCATAGTTCTTTGTAGGTGTACTTAAGTTATTGCTCCACTTGAAAGAAATGAAAACTGGAAATCTAAAGTGATGAATTATGGGTTCCTTTTATACCCGAAAGATGACAAGAAAATCTAATCAGCAGACTTATACTCAAATAAAATAACTTGGCCTTGGATCAAAGATAACTGAAAGAATTAACATTTATGTTTAATTAAAATAAAATATATGCTTTTATGTACAGATTTTATGGTTTCCCGATATAACCAAAGGTGTTGATGAAAGCACCCAATACTGTTTTAATACGTATTCTAATGATGTCTGTTCAGCCATTAAATGGTTTCATTATTATTACTACTATTATTATTATTATTGTTTTAGTGACTGGGTGAATGTTAACCTTTGCAAAGACTGAGTCAAGTAAATACCAACGTTTATGTGGTTTGTGTATTTTTAACTTTTTGTAAATAACCCTCTCCAACATTTCTTATAGCAAAAGATATCATTGAGATTAGTATCTATCATTACTAATCAAAGTGTAACCCATGAACAAACAGCATCAGCATCACCTAGGAGTTTATTAGAAATTCAGCAAGTCAGGTTTAAGCCAAGACTTACTGAGTCAGAATCTGCATTTTAAAAGACCCCCAGGTGATTTGTTTTCAATTAAAGTTTGAAAAGCAGTAGTCTGGAGTTTTCTGACTTCAGCAACAGTCAGCATTCTAGTTATAAAGTGTCGCTTCTGAAAAGATTTGAAGGCTAGTAGATTGGGATAATGAATCTATGAGAAAGTAATTAATAAATATTGTATACATTGCATGAGGCTGTAGTGAAGGTGACTCTAAGGATAAAGGTTAATTCTAAAGAAAAAGATGATTTACAGGACTTTTCTTGGGCTTTAATATATATCATACCTTGAAGATCCTAATTGATAAGAAATATTGATAAGAATGTTACGTTATTGGTAATTTTCTTATTTTGGATAATTGATTTTAATATACAATACGGTTGTAATATAATATATGCATATTCATTTGTTAAAATAATAGAAGTACAATTATATTTATTTGCAACCACAGAAACATTAATATTTAAAGCCATTGCTTGCCTTTGTCTCCTGCTGATGACTGTTTTCCTTAAAAGCACTACAAAAGACATTTTGAACAGATGGTGGCTGGTTTTCTCTATCCTGCATCCCCTCACAACTGCCACGGAGCCTCACCATTCATTAATCTTCCATAGACTTCCAGTAGCACAGCAACGAAATTACACACATACACACACTGAGGCCAGCATTTCTGTCAGGCTGAAAATTAAACTGAAGAGCACTGTGCCAAGTCTTTTAACCAAACTTCACTATAAAACAGTTAGAAAAACAAACATTTGGCTTGAAGGCTGACCCACGAATGTTCAATCTTAAATGAAAAATTTTGACTGGTCATTAGATCTTAGACATTCTCTACAGTGTGTAACAGAAATTTTAGAGTGAAATTAAGCCCTCAAAACATCTGGTTTGAATTCACCTTGACTCATAACTGTTTTAAAAGCAAGCTTATTTCCTTGATCTTTGAAATAAGAAAAGGACAAAAATATCATAAACAACATGCTTTTATCAAAATTGTTATCACCTGCTGTTTAGAAGCAAATAGAATAATGCTACATATTCTTTAGTCTAGAACGTATCTTTAAGACTGCATATTTTCTAACAAATAAAGTGAGTTTATCAAATACTGAAAACTCTGTATTTTAAATATGTATACTGCACATTCTTGTGAGGGCAAATAATGTATGTTTCTCAAGTACTCTTTTTTGTAACTTTTAATTTTGCTATTATTTTCATTTTAGGTAAATATTATAAGGATAGTACAAAGAACTTCTATATCTTACCTAGATCTACTGATTTATTTAAATTTTACCACAATTGCTTTATTACTATATCTCTATATATTTTAAAATATTCATTCAATTTAATATTATTTAAATAAGTAGGAAATATGGTATTCTATAGCCCTAAATTATTTGTATATGTTTCTTATAGCCAAAGACATTCTCTTACATGACCACAGTACAATTTTCGGAATTAGGAGATGTAACACTGAGACAATACTATTATATAATCTGCACTCCATATTCAAATTCAACATCAACAATTGTCCAAATAATGTTCTTTAGAGATGTTTTTTTCTCCTGATTTAGTATCTAATCCAGCATCTCTCTCGCCTCTTCTGTTTCATTCACTCTGGAATAGTTCTTTAGTTGTACCTTCACTTTCACAACCTTGATACTTTTAGAGATGTAAGCAGTTATTGTGCAGAATGTCCCACAATTGGGGCTGTGTAATATTTCCTTATAACTAGATTCAGATATAAAATTTGGGGGCACAGTTATCACATAAGCAACAAAGTGTGTTTCTCAGTGTATCACATCTCGACGCACATGATGTTGATTTATCCTATTTTGGGTGAAGATAGTTCGGATCACTTGGTTAGGGTGATGTCCATCAGTTTTCTTTGATTTAAAGTTACTACTTTTCCCTTTGTGATCCATCTCAGGTACCTCTTGAAACATTTAAAATGCCATTAAAAATAGTGAGAAAATTGTCATCTTGGTTACAAAACATTAGCTTTCTATATTTATAATGTCTGTCTTACAGGAGTCTTATTTACACAAAAAGTATGCTTTATCAGACTAGAATATAAAAAGTCAAGTGCTATGTATGTCAATATATTTTTGACTGAGGGTTTTTTAAAAAGTCAAGTGACAAAAGAAATGGCACAGTTTGAAATTGAGTACAACTTTCACATTTTCTTCCATTTTTGAATCAGTTCTAAAAAAAGTACTTCTAAGATATAGTAAAAAGATCAAGACGAATCCTTAAATAAACAAATTTGTATTATTGTCTGCTCATTCGAATAATAGAAATACAAATTGATTAGAGAGATTTTATTAAATAACTTATGACCATCAAATGCAAATTTGAGATTTCAATTTAGAGCCAAAGCTATATTTTAATTTAGTGGAGAATTAGCATTAAAGATAATCTTTCCAATGTTAATAATTATGGAAGTTTCTGCAATGGGACTTTAAAGCTCAAGATATTATATATTGAAATTACTGTACTTTATATACTTTGTTCAAATTAACTACAGATCTGTTAGAAAATCATATTAAATAGTTGTCTCACTGGGCTTTGACTTTAAATATTCAAAATATGATATTCTTCATATGAATCTAAGCATTTTTTTCCTAGGAAAGTATTTCATGGCTCTTCATTGAAAAAGGTGGGAAATCAATACTTATTATCTACTTCATATCAGGCTTTGTATTAAAGAGTTTTTATGATTTCTAAATATTTTTTAAGGTTACTAGTGGTAAATACATAATTCATTTGAAGCTAAAGCAATGTGAGTATTAGCTTGCATCTAACTTGTGTTTATAATTTGATTTTACTCTGCATGGCTACATTTCAGAGAACTAGTGCGGAAATTTCAAAAGAGGGCAACTAAAATGATGAAATGAAGAAATTGTTTTGAGAAAAATTAATCTTAGAGTGAAAGTGTTTTTTTAGTACACCACAAAATCAGTCAGACATTGGACAGATTGATGGCTATGTCTTAGGTGAAGATGCTCACAAAAGGTGAATACTAAAAGAGTCATTACACACACACAAAAACCCTTTGAGACACTGAGAACAGTACTTATATCACCAAAAAGTGGAAATAGGAACCTTCTGTGGGCTTGAGCACTTCTGAAACAGGTTGTGGGCAGCCAAGGAATAGACACAGTCATCAGGAAACTTGGTGGTGTCTTAACAAGATGGGCCTTAACAAAATGCCTTAAAAGAATACTTCCTTCAGTATTGCTCGTCTTCACTAATTTTCTTGATAAATATATATATATTTTTTGAGTCAGAGTCTCACTCTGTCACCCAGGCTAGAGTGCAGTAGCACACTCACAGCCACCGCATCCTTGACCTGCTGGGCTCAGGCGATCCTTCCACCTCAGCCTTCCAAGTAGCTGGAGCTACAGGCACACACCACCATGCTCAGCTAATTTTTTTGATTTATTGTGGAGACATGGTCTCATCAAGTTTCCCCAAGCTGGTCTCAAACCTGTGGACTCAGGCAATCCTCTCGCCTCAGTCTCCCAAAGTGCTGGTGTTACAGACTTGAGCCTTTGCGCCTGACCAATAAATATTTTTGAGACACTACCACATCAGGCATTATTTTAGACACTGAAGTTACAACATTAAATAAAATCTCAAAGAAGAGATATTAAGTTTTGATTATTTGTTGCAAAGTTCTGAGTGAATCATGGAAGAGCTGATTGGATAGTTACTGTTTGTCAACATGGTTTAATGACTAGTGTTTTGGGCTGTAAGTTGATGCACATTGTGGAAATCTTTGTTTTTTTTCCAGATGTCCTGAAAGCACATATTCATACATAGCTATAGATATAAAAATTGGTCACATTTCATGATTACTCATGTGGCAAAAAGATCATCTCTGAGGTTTAAAAACTATAAACAGTAAAATATACATATATATATAAATTGATCTTTTCATTAGATTTACAAAATCGCAATATTTTCTCTGTCTTTGGCCAATAAACACATGTTCAGCAGATAGATTATACAATCGTTCAGAATATTACTCGGTGCCTTAGCTTCCATTTGCTGCTGTAAGAGATTATCAGAACTTAGTGACTCAAATTAATGCAAATTTATAATCTTACAGTTCTTTAAGACTTCGGTATGAAATGGGTCTTATGTGGCTAAAATCAACAGGACTTTGTTTCTTTACAAAAACTCTAGAGAACAATTTGGTTTTGGTGGTTTTTTTCCAGGTGTAGAAGTTTCCCGCATTCCATGGCTAGTCGCCTCCTTTCATCTTCAAAATTAGCAATATCCTGTCAAGTCTTTCTCACACTGCATCACTCTGACACTCTTCTTCCCCCTCTTCCACTTGTAAGAAGGTTTGTATTTACATCGGATCCGCTCAGACCATCTAGGATAATCTTCCTCTTTTAAGGTCTGGTAATTAACCACTGTAATTCAATTTGCTACCTTAATTCCCTTTGCCACTTTACTAACATATTCATGGGTTCTAGGGATTAGGACATTGACGTTTTTATTTTGGAATTTGGGTCATCGCTCTTACTACCATACATGTATTGTTTAGTTGGCACAGAAAGGTGTCCTTTGCTAAGAGTTTCAAACTGGAAATTTTATTCTTACCACTTAAGATACCAAATTATATTTTCTCTTGTTGCCTTTCAAGTGGTTTACTTAAATTATAAAATTTTATATTGTCTGTAGAAATCCTTTCAGATATTCCTACAGAATTTGTTATTTGATATGGAATTATGTTCAAATAGAGAAAAGCCTATCTATTTATAGCAGCAGAAAATATCAATTTAATCTTCATATTAATGCAATAATTAATTCCAATTACATTGCAGATTAATTGATTATGTATAAATCATATCAACTATTTTTAAATTGGCCTGTTTTAAAATATTTATAACTCAAACATCATTGTAGACACCTTATCCCATATGGTATACATAAAATTAAACAAAGCATTGACTCTAAATATGGTAGTAAGTCCATGGCCATCCTAATATTCATCAAATTCTTATTAGTTGGAGGATGGAGGAAGGGAAGTTGTTTATTATGTTTTGGTCACTGTGGTTCTTGCCTCAAACTTTAATAAAGGATTGAAATTTGGAAATTATTTCTTCATTCTGCTGATTTGTGTGTATGCTCACACACACAAGAGAGAAAAACAAAAAGAGCTCACAAAAGAATATACATATATATACTAATACACACACACACATTCACACACACACACACACACACACACACACACTAAATGGGAGCGCCAAAAAATGTATACACATTTCAAGAGATATTAATTATGTATGAATTTAAGTTCACCATAATCAAAAGTGTCTGCATGCTGATGATAACCACTTTGAGCACCTCTTGCAATTGCAGAAATTAAACGTGACTTCTATTCATCTTTGGTATCAGTATATATCATAACAATTTTTATACAGTTTTTACCTTTCTTTAAATGAGTATACACTTTTTGGTATCCCCTGTGTGTGTGTATATATATACACACACACACATACTTTACTGAAAATTGAGAAAGAAAGAATAATGTATACACAGTCATCTCTCAGAGCTCTTGGCTTATAGAATATAATCAATAACTACTTTTATAATTTATTGCAAATTTAAAAGACCATTAAATTGATTAACAAATTGATTTTTAGTTTAGTCAGTAGATGGTTTATTAAAATGTGTTCCTTTGAAGCAAGATAAACCTGGGCTTAAATCCCAGCTCTGCTTCTTATGTCCTCATAATGACTCTGAACCCTTCCACGCCACTGTGTTCAGCTGCCCATCAAGAACCTCAAACTGGGCTCAAAACTCATCAATCAGTTGGTGGACACACAGGCTGACCTGTGGGGATCAATAATACACTGGAGCATTCATCCCTGCAGGATCTGACTGATTTGAGTAAACTGGTGTAATCTTTCCTCATCTGTAAAATGGGAATATCTAATTTGTAGTCATTTTCTTGGAAATAAATAAAATAGCACATGGAATATGACTAGCAAATATATACTTCCTGTTTCAAAGTCTCTCTTTTCTTTGCCAAAAGCTTGTGGTAACTGTTTTTTGTTGTTTTTCCCAAACAACTCTGTAACATTGATCTTGTTGTTGCCATCCATTCAATTTTGACCCCAATATTTTATACACACATCAAAAAAAAAAAGAAAAAGAAAAAGAACATCCAGAAGTCATCAAATTGTTTTAATGTAGCTGTGCATTATAAAGAGAAGAGTTGTAGAATCAAGATCAAAATCACATAACTTATTGGAGTTGGAAGATAAGGAGGTTGTTAATTGGTAACACTATTGCTATTTCTTAGATGTTTCTTTTTTTTTTTTGAGTTGGAGTCTCACTCTGTCACCCAGACTGAAGTGCAGTGGCACTTCAGCCTCGACCTGCTGGGCTCCGTGAATCCTTCCACGGTAGCCTTCCAAGTAGCTGGAACTACAGGCACGCGCTACCGTGCCCGGCTATTTTTTTTATTTATTGTAGAGATGAGGGCTCACCAAGTTGCCCAGGCGGGTCTCGAACCCACGGACTCAGGCAATCCCTCATCTCAGCCTCCCAAAGCATGGGATTACAGGCTGAGCCACCGAGCCCGGCTTCTTAGATGTTTCTTGACTCATCCCTGCTGTGAATTCTGATTTTGTCAGTCTGTCCAACCTAACAATTTGTGCTTACCAGCCTAATGGAATTCCAGAGTTTTCACAAATAGACTGGGCACAGATGGCTCAAGAAATTCTTATGACAAATAGTCCTCTGGGATCCACAAATAGGACAATTCATTCCTTAAAATTATAAGATTCCTTGGGGCAGTTGTTGACATCTTAAATGCATACATGCATGGGCTAATTCCCAATTAAACAACCATATTGGGTAGTGCAAAAGGACTGGGGGAAGATCACACCTCACTGAGCTATTTTGGTATCTTAAAAAATCAGTAAACTACCGTAGTTTTTCTAAAGTCATTAGAATATGCCTAAGAACAAGATATAATTTTCAATAAAATTTTTGCCACAACAGAGTTGAAATATTTCATTTACTGTGGAAAAAATACACTGATTGACAATAGTAATAATCTTTGCTTCAAATAATCTATATGGTTATTTTTATAAGCCTGACTATTCAGGTCAATGACCTACTTAGCATTATAAATGATAAATTATGTGTGTTTAAGAAATATAATAACATTTGAATCAATTCTTTCAGGCTTTAAACAGCTAAAGAATGTGGTTAATTTTAACAACCATGCCGATTTAAATATGATTTTTGGAACATTATTTCTAGTTTGTAAGAATAACAAATAAAATTGTATTGTTTTAGTACAGAGGCAATTAAACACTAAACAGGGAAAAAGCATTGAGAGTCACCCTTAATCAATTTTAAAATTTGACTGATTATTGGCTTGCTGTGAATCCAGATCTATTCAAAGAAACACCACAATACTATAGAAGAAATCTTGGAACAATAGGATTTAATCAGAAGAATTAGGAAAGATTAGCTTGAAGATGATATGGAGAGAATTAGTAAAGAGGACAGTCAGCACGATTAGTAAAGAAGGCACACGTTTTGTACATTTCATACACATTTGTGCTTTAAAAAGGATTTAAAAGTTTTCTCACACAGAAACTTATTACCATTGTTTAAAAGAATCATAGACTAGAACCAGAAGTTAAAGAATATTAATAAAATGTTATCTCATAAAGAATAGTGATACTACAGTTCCAGCCAAAGTATTACATAAAAAGAGAAAGAATGAAATACATTAAAAGTGTCCCTAAGCTGGGCTCGGTGGCTCAGTCTGTAATCCCGCACCTTTGGGAGGCTGAGGTGAGTGGATTGCCTGAGCCCGTGGGCTCGAGACCCACCTGAGCAAGCGAGACCTCATCTCTACAATAAATCAAAAAATTAGCCGGGCGTGGCAGTGCGCGCCTATAGTTCCAGCTATTTGGAAGGCTGAGGTGGGAGGATCGCCAGAGCCCAGCAGGTCAAGGCTGCGGTGGCCGGGAGTGGCCACTGCACTCCAGTCTGGGCGACAGAGTGAGACTCCAACTCAAAAAAACCAAAAGTGTCCCTAAATTTTAAAGCAAATTAGTTTCAGTAATCAATTAGCAGTTAGGAAAAAAAAAAATCATAGGATACAAGTTTGAAGAAATTAAAAATCATTTATTACAAAGTTATGCTGAAAACAAATGACATTACCCAGTTGACAAAAAATTAAAAGCAAGAGGCCAATTTTAAACAAGACTAAAATCTGTTTAATTGTGAGAAAGGGAAGAAAATTTAAAAGGCAAGTCAGGGATGCTCACCACACTGATCACACTCTAGGAGCCCAGTGATTATCACCATCAAGGAATTTTCAAACACTGCACAGTAATGGAAAACATTGCAGGCTAGTCACAAACTGAGATCAAGCCTGTAAACAAATAGAAATACAACTTGAAGAGAAATGTGTTGGAAAAAGATTTTAATTATTCAAAAATCTTTAAAAGTGTCTAATCAAACTTGTAAAAATTACAATGCAAAGATATTTGCTAAATAAAAATAGAATAATTGAAAACTTCTTGCAGAACTTCCTATCTAGGGCATCAATGCTAACAAAAACAATTATTGCAAATGTGTTTTTGTAATATATTTATTCCATAAGAAATGCAAAAATAGGACACTAGCTACATATTTAGAGTTAGTTATTTCAGTTTTAATATGTTTTCCCTTTTGGGTATAATTAAAGTCTAGTAATATTAAACATTGAATATAGCCACACAACATAGCAAGAAAGGAGCTAAGGAATAGGTTACAGACATGGAAGAGAAAGTTATTAACCACTAGGAAAGAAAGCACAATGACACATTTCAAAATGTGTTTTGAAATGGGATAAATTTCTTAAGGAAAACTACTATGACAAAATATTCCCTCAAAGTGAATTGCGAATTTAAGCAAAACCTTCAAGATTAGGGTATGGAAGCAGGGCTGTCTAGGTTAAAATGCAAATGTGGGTCTATATCAGTGCATAGTTTGGAATGCAAATAAATAGAATTTAGACTTTAACATACAAAGAAATGTTTTAAACTCAGAATGGAGATTCTAAATCTCTTCTGAACCAGAGAGAAATTAAGTCATTGCCTCTTCATCTACTTTTTGCTGTTATTCCTTTGGATATTTTAAAATAAAATTCTGCTTTCCTTGGAATATGAATGAGCCCAATGCCCTGTAGAGGAGAGTGCACAATCACTGTATATTGAAAGGTTATACCATTTGTCTCTCCTTCCTTACTTGTTTGCAAATTCTTGGTATCCCACTGTCCGGTGAATAGATTGGACTAAGGCCTCTTGTTGTAAGACGTTAGAACTTGAAGGAACGGAAGGAAACACAAGCAGGAAATTTAAAACTAAACTTCTAAACCAAGTTTTAAAACTCTAGTTTCTTTGCATGATGGATGAGATAAGATAGAATTAAATTAATTGAATTAAATTAGATCAATATTTTTGGAGTTCCTATTTAAGTGTCAGACAATGTTGTAGGCACTGGGAACTGTTGTACCCAAAGTCCTGTATCCAAGAGACCACCAAAGAGTCAGCTCCGATGCAAACACATGAGGGTCTTTATTCAGGCTCGAGTCTGGGCTCCCGTTTGTAACCCGCGCAGGGGCACAGGATCGAGAGCCCCGACCCAGTAAAGCAAGCAGCTTTTATACATAATTACGGGGGAGTGGAGGGGTTTTACAAACTTGTTCATACAGGATTTGGTAGAATGGCATAAACCCGATTACAGAGATGCTGAGTGGTTGGTTTGTATTTGGTTTGTGCGGGTGCGGGCTTGGCTGACCATGATTAACTACTAATGGTCAAGTGGGCAGAGTGGAATTTGTTAAGCCACCTGGAATGCTAGTTTGCTAGGGGAGCCCATGAACATGTTTTACGAGATGTGTGGAGCCTGTCCGTGCCTGGCCCTTAATGGCTAGGGCGGTTAGTGTGGAGGCATGTGGAATGCTAGATAAGGTTTACACAGTTACTGTGACTGTGCACAAGCTGGGTCTTGGGCTTGAAAAGCATGTAAGCATTTAAGCAGGTATGAAATATCACCATGAGGTAAGCAATTCGAGGGTTCCTAAGCCGCTAGTGGGGTTTATGTTTTAAGTACAAACACTGTGACCGGTTTAAACATTTTGTAAAGCAGCCATTATCTTTGGTATTTTATAGCAACAGCACTTCAGAAGAAACACTATAGCACACACTTTATGTGTCTAGTCCTGGGGAGGGGTTACTATATATTTACTACACACCTTACATTATACAGCTATTCTAAGTTATTCTTGGGCTCACTATTCTAAGTTATTCTAGGGCTCCTCAGGAACATAGAGGAGAAAAAAATACACAGCATCTCTGCACTTATGAACATTCCATTCCAGAGTAAAATGGCAGAAGAGAGGCACCTAGAGTGTGTATCTCCTGCAAAGTAAACCAAGATACAATTTCCTCAGCATCCAGAGAGGAACAGATCCAACAGCATGCCCCATGACTCACCATAGAAGTGATAATAACCACATAGTACAGAGAAAAGAAAAATCAATTGACCGGGTTTGGAACTAGTCAGATTCTCACCTAGATAATGGCACAGATCATGAGCAGCCTTGGGATATGGTGGGGAAGCTGAATGAGGGAAATTAAAATATTATGTGCTCCTCTCACAGACTTAGAGTGCCCTCTGAGCCTTGTGTAACTCCATTTCCTCACAGAAAAGTGCCTTACCCATGGTCGTGCTCTGATGAAACCCACATGGAGTGGTTCCAGAAAGAAAAAGCCCTAGAGCAACTCTAGCAGCCATATCCTAGAAAGTCAACCCTTGCTGGTGGCTGCTTTCTAGCCAACCTGGGAGATAGACAACAATCCCCAAGGGCAAAATTCACAGTGGAATACAGTTCCTGGGGGCAGGCTGCCCTGAGAACACCTGAGGCTGACTGCACTTTGACATTTTTGAATGCAGATTCCCTGAGGCTAAGGTGGGGAAGCAAAGAGAGATTTGTTTCCATAGCAACCTTTGGCTCCCAAGGTAAATTCTTTTGTATAGCCTTCACACAATATGTGCCCAGTGACCCAGGATTCTTTCTCAATCACCACTGGGATAGTCAAGAGTGCACACATGTGGAAAGCTTGAGCTCTTTTCCCCTACATCCTCCTCAAAGACAATAAATAAGTAAATAAATAACTTGGCTACCACTTAGGATGGCTGACACATGGGTTACCCCACAGCCCTAGTCACCATCTAGGCTGGCTGAGCTCTTTCGTGGAGCAACACAGGTTAAGCAGAAAACCCACAGCCACCGTTACTGAAAGATACCTATAGAAACGTAGAAGAAACTTAGCTTATTCTTAGTCTTTTTGCCTTAGCATAATCATTAGAAAGCATTCAGACATTCTATTGCAGAACAAGCAGCAGCCTCTCCCATTCCCCCTCAGCAAATCCCCATCAGATGCAAAACCAGTACAACCTAACCTTTCAATTAATGGTTTAGCATAATAATCTCTAGCAAACTTTTAGGTTCCTTGTCAAGGCTAAAGATCAAAGATCACCCTTTGGTTGGCTAAAGTGATAAAAGTAATAACAAGACCACCTTTGGTCAAGGAGTCTGTGAGTTGCAAATGTCTGAGTTTGTGAATTGCAAATGTCTAACAATTCTCCGCCAGGAACCTGCCCCCCCCCCCCCACCCAGGGTTAACCCAATCAGCCCTTTGTGGCCTATGTGACACAAATAAAATAAACCCCACCATGGCAGCAATCATGTGACTAACCCACCCATCCACCTGCTGTCCATCACCTAATGTAAGTACCTGTACTTGCCTGCCCTTCGTGATGACATGGAACAGACCACCACCCAATCACCTTAATGATCTTCCCCCATCTAGGAGAATGGTTAAAAGGGCTCAACCACAAGCAACCAGTGGCCATTGCCTTGCTAGACTCTGGTATGCCATGTGCTCTTTGAGCTATGGCTGTCATCATGCTTCCTGGATTTGGCCCCCTCCCCCATCTTGGGGAGGTGAATCTTTTCTTTCCCTTCTCTTTCTTTACCCTGTCCAGACACTAACAATTATAGCTGGTTCTTTTCTACAATTGCCACCTCCTGGCCAAAGATCAACAGTACAGCCCATGATATCTGATAAAATACCCAAGCTTTGCAAACACCCAGTCCCCATCTAAAGTCACTATCCCTGCCCCTGGTCACTCAAAAAGCCTTTAGTCTGTGCAGGTACCCAGCACAGGATCACCAACCCAGCTGACAACTGAGAAACTCACCAAACCAAGACTTTGTATAAACAAGGGAAGCCTACCATGCCTATGAAAGCCCACTGTCAACTCAAATAATGAATAGTCTATGAAATGAGAAGGAACCAGAAAAATAATTCTGACAATATGAAAAAAAGAGTTTTTCAACACCCTCAAAAGCCATACTAACTCTTCAGGAATGATCCCTAACCAAAATGAAATATTTGAAATCCTAAAGATAGAATTCAAAAGATTGAATATAAAACTGCAAATGAGATTCAAAAGAAAGTTGAAAACCAAAATTAATAAACAAAGAAATGATTCACAGCATGAATGAAAAAGTATCCAAAGAAATAAACACCTTAAAAAAAAAGGTCAAAATACTGGAAATGCAAGTATTATTTTAGGGAGTACAAAACATAGAGGAAAATTTTAACAGTAAACTAAAACAAGTAGAAGAAAAATCTCAGAATTTGAAGACAGGGCTTTTGAATTTACCCAATCAGACAAAAGTAAAGACAAAAGAATCCAGAGAATAGAATAATGTCTCCAAGAAATGTGTGATCATGTAAAATATACAAAAGTAAGAATCATATGTGTACCTAAGGAAGAAGAGAAAACAGCAGGTTTGGAAAATCTATTTGAAACGATAATTGAAAAACTTTCCTGATCATATCAGAGATTTAAAGATCCAAATACAAGAAGCCCAAATAACTCCCAAAAGATTAATTGCAAAAATGTCATCCCCAAGGCATATAACCATCCAATTATGCAAAGTTAATGTGAAGGAAAAAATATTAAGAGCAGTGATATATAAACATCAAATAACTTACCAATTTAGATCTATCACTCTAACAGCAGACTTCTCATAAGAAACCCTACAGTAGGGTCCCAGAATGAACTGGGCGCTATCTTAAATTCCCTTAAACAAAATAACAGTCAGCCAAGTGTTTTACAGCTCACAAAACTAAGTTTCAAAATGAGAAAATTAAAATTAAATATTTCTCAGACAAGCAAACACTGATGGAATTTGTTACTACTAGACTGGTTCCACAAGAAATACTCAAAGGAGTTTAAAATACTGAAACAAAAGGTTGACTACATCATTAGGAATCATGAAGCTCATAGGGCTTATAGAACAACAATAAAATAGAGAAAATAAATAAATAAAGCAACCAGATAACAACCAGCATAATGAATGCAATCACAACCTACATATCATTTTATTAACAATGAATATAAATTGTCTCAATGCTCAGATAGATAGATAGAGAGAGAGAGAGAGAGAGAGAGAGAGAGAGAGAGATAGACAGACAGGCAGAATGGTTAAAAAGCACACACAATTCAAATATCTGCTTGTTTAAGAGACCCCTGTAATGCAAAAAGACTCCTATAGATTCAAAGTAATGTGGTGGCAAAAAATATTCTCCACAAATGGAAACCAAACACAGGCAGAAATAGTCATTTTTATATAATATAAAACAGACTTTAAGTTAACAACAGTAAAAAAGACAAAGATGGTTATTATATAATGACAAAGGGATCAATCCAATAAGAAAACATAGCAATTTTAAATATATATGCACCTAACACCAGAGTTCCCAGTTTTATGAAACAAATTCTACTAGACCTGAAAGAGAGAGAGAGAGAGAGACAAACAGACAGATGGAAATACAATAATAGTGGGAGACTTGAACACTCCATCGACAGCAATAGACAAATCATCAAGTTAGAAGGTCAACAAAGAAGCATTGGAGTTACTGTGGACCCCAGAGCAAACGTAACTAACAGACATGTACAGAACATTCCACCTCAAAACTACAGAATATACATTTTTTTCATCAGCACATGGAACATTCTCACTGAAGACCATGCGATAGGCCACAAATCAAGTTTCAATAAATTCAAAACAATCAATATTATATCAAGCACCTGCTCAGACCATGGTAGAATAAAACTGGAAATGAACTTCAAGAAGAACTCATGAAA
>CAUYQG010022160.1:0-22605 GCA_963574415.1 Tarsius wallacei
AAAGGAAGGGGAAAGAAGCAGGTATGGACAGAGGGAGAACACATGTTGTGAGGCAGGCTCAATAACAGCCTCAGCAGACCAGACTCCCAAGGGAGCTCTGGAGCTAGAATGGTCCTTCAAGGTTGTCACCAGATAGGCCAAGGTGGCTGGGAGTTTGTATTCCTGCGTTGGTAGGTCATTGAATATGGATAACACCAGGAGGTCATCAAATAAACAACCTCTTAGTCATGGTAGTCCTCTTCAGCTGAGGCAGTCCCTGAAGGGTCTGAGAGCTAAGGGCCATCAGTACTTCTAGCACCCAAAACAACAAGAACTTCATTGAAAGGGGATCTGGGCAGTACACCGGAGTGGCCAGTATACCTGGTCAATTTTAGGCTGTAGCTTATCTGAGTGATTATACCAGATGATGGGAACTAAGAACTTCAGGGCTAGTTAACAAAGGCTGATCATGCCACCTGAATTTTATTGCTTCTGCCTGTAAGTACCATTTTACTTTAAGATCTGACAGCGAACAGAAGATGTGACCTGGCCCTAGCTTTGTCTACAGAGATGGGGCAAAGCTAAGGTGAAGATGACACAAGGCTGGGAATGTGCATGGAACATCAGAATGGTGGGTGGGTATGTCATTCAACACCTCCAGGAAGAATCAGGCAGTCAACACAGGGCATCTACCATGAAACAAAAGTCATGTAGGGGTAATACTTGGAAGTCCATACAGTCTGTTCGGTTGTAGGGGAAGGCAATGTACGGGGATAAAAATGATAACGACTGCCTGTTATTAAGTGCTTATGTGATAAGAAACTCTGCTAAGCATTTTACACATATCATCTCATTTTAAAATGTTTAAAATTTTGTGTGGTAGGTATTATTGTTTTCATCTTTATAGGTAAGGAAACTAGTTCAGAGAGGAACTTACTCAAAATTATACAGCTGGTAAGTGCTAGAGATTCTGCAGGCAGACTGCCTGGGTTTTTCCTAGATGTGTGACCTGGTGCAAATTACTTAACCTCTCTGTTCCCAAATTTCTTCATCCTTAAAATGGGAATAACACTTACCTCTTACAGTTGTTATAAGCATTAAATGCATTAATAGCATTACAGAATCAAGAGCAATACTTAGCACAGCTTAAGAGCTATGTAATTGTTTGTGAACAAAGTGAATAGGTCAGTCTAACCCCAAAGCCTGTGTTCTTGACTGTTATGCTTCCCTGGCAGGACTCTGATTCCCAGAATGTGCAATAAGGGAGTTAGACAAACCGAGCACTAGAAAGTAACCAAGATATTAGGCAGCTAACCACTTATTCATTCGCCTATTCACAAGTATTTCTATCCCTATATATGTTAGGCATTTTTCTGCAAAGTGGAAATAAATCAATGAACAAAATAGCCAAACCCCCAGCCATCACAGAGCTTATATTCTAGTGGGGAGACAGGCACCAAACAAAATAATCAATAAATATGTAAATAATGGCAGGTAGTGGTAAGAGAAATGAAGGAAATGAAAGCAGGCGAAGAGCACAGGGAGCTGTGGAGGTGGGGCTATGCAGAAGGCCTGAGTGTGTGCTATTTTAGAAAAAGAGATGAGAAAAGGCCTTTCTGATGAGGAGACATTTAAGCAGAGACCTGAGTGAATTGGGGAGGGATTCAGGTAGTACTCTGGGAGACATGCGCAGGTAGAGAAAATGATGAGAAAGAGTTGTCCTGCGTTGGGTTATATCGTTGCCCCTAGAAAGAGAAGAGATCTTGGGTGAGGCAGTTTTCTTCAGTGGAGGCAGTCTCCAAAGGGGGCTGACAGCTGAATGCTGCCCTCCAGCAGCTCTACCAACAGCTGAGGAAAGAAGTGTTTCATTCCTGAAGGCTGATCTGGGTAGCACATTCTAGCTTCCAGCACTCTGTGCCTGCTTCAGTTGTTTGCTCTACTACGTGACTTATTCCTGGAGAAGCTGATCTTTGCCACCAAAAAATGTATGCTGAACATTTTGAAAATTTCATCGAAGTTCTTGTGCAAAAGTGCAAAGGTTGAAATGCTACTTTGTGTTTAAGTAGCTAGAAAGGCAATGTAAATATTGGAACACCGATTCCTGAATAACACGGTGGAAAGGAGCAAAAGTCTAAATCTGAAAGTACTTTGGAAGAGAGTACTTGGCAGATGGGTGATTTTAAAATGTGATACCATGAATTCTTTTGCAACTTGATAACACATCAGCACTGCCCACACATTCTAGAAACCATGTGAATGAAGAAGGCTGTCATTAGAGCTGGAAATTGCTTTGTGATTTTGGCAATGGTTTGCTCTTAGGCCAGGTTCGGGTTTCCCAGTTTCTGAACTCTAACCATTAATTGCTGTTACCATGTTTGCGAGATGATTGCTGGAGATAGTGGCAAAAAAGATAGAATTCTCTGCCTTTTAAGGCATCTTAATCATGATTTTGGCAGCACAGAAGCCTTCACTTAGTAAACTGAGTTGCCATTTCCACAGCAGAGAAATAGCTACTGTTTGACCCAGAGAGGGAGCTTTCAGCTGTTGTTTGTTGACCTGAGCTGAGGGAAACAAGATGACAGATTGGACAAGTAGCACACCATGCAATTTATGCTTTTCATGGACTGTCAAACATTAATTTAATTTAATTTTAATCATTACCATCTGGTATTTATATAGCAAGTCAGGCCAGATAGATATTTCCTTATCTTGAACTGGTGAACAGAGCTGTATTTTGGCCTGCAGCCATGTCCATACACCCCACGGAGGGGGCAGGGACACCGTGGGAGGGTGGATTTGTACTGATGCCAAGCATGCAGCCATTGCAGCCCTTAAAGCTGTAAATGGGACCTGTTGTTGCTACCAGTGTCACGTGGGTCAGTGGCCCCAATCATGGAGGCATAAATGCTGAGTCATGTCTTTGTATTCCTGGATATTAACAAAGGAAACTGGCTGAGAATGGTGTCTGGGTGAATTGAGTTATCTGACTCTGTGGCTTAAACCTCTTGAGCAGCAAAAGTGACCAGTAGCCACATTTAATCTGTTCATTAGGGAATTATTAAGCACTGATGATGGGGATAAGGATTGGAACCAAATGACCTTTGAGGTTCCATCACCTTGAGACTCGTGATTCTTTGTGTTTATCACAGTGCCAGACTCAGTAGGAAATATGGAAGAAGTACAAGGCAGCATCCCTGCCCTAGAAGTCAACTCAGTCCCAGGAGGGATTCATTTTTCTTCCCAGCCCCCAGACTGAATCTCAGGTTATTGGTGGTTGGCAGGGAGTAGAAGAGTTGCCAATAAGTCCCAAGGGAGTAGGGGGAGGGAATGGAGAAGGAAGCCCTTCATGTTCCTGAATGTTAAGTTCCCCATTGCAGAGTAGTTTGGCGCCCACAAGGCTGGGGGATGTCATTCAGAAAGCTAGCTCTGGCTTCAGGAGACAAACACAGAGCCCTGTTCATTGCTTTGTGGGCAAAGATCATAAGACCTACTTGAGAGAGGAGAGCAAGTTTTCCCCTTTCCGTTGAAAATAGAAACAGGTCTTCTTTTCATATTTCCTGCAGAAATTTAAAATACATGCTTAGTGACCAAAAAATTCAAATAATAACAAAAAGTAGAAAGTAGCCAATTGCTCACACACAGATACAGACCACTGTTAACACTTTAGTATATGTCTTTACACAGATAGATAGATAGATAGATAGATAGATAGATAGATAGATAGATAGATAGATAGATAGATAGATAGATGATAGATAGATAGATTTTAATGGGATCATGTTATAAGTAAGGAAAAGAAAAATCTCCTTCTGTGTTATTTTCTTCTCCAATCAGATGTCAGTATGACCAGAAGTAACATTCAGGGACTTCAAGCAGGGAAAGGGAGAGTGGCATTGCAAAATATGCCACTTCAAATTTCAAGGCTGGATGTTCTTTCCAGCTCAAGCTGTGTCTGTCCAACCCACCTCTTGGCAACCACCGAGGATAGGATAGACTTGCCAGGCCTTCTGAAATTTGAGGCCACCTCTGTTCAGAATATGAATCTTGTTTCCTCCTATGAAACATTACATTTTTCCTTTTTAAAAAGTAACAGAAAGCACTTTTCATCATGGACGGCAAGGACAAATGCAGCCATAGAAGAAACATTGACAAGAGTTCAAATGGAGCATAGTAAGGAAAGGTAACATAATTTTCTGCTCTCTTTCTTCCTTGACTATAAGAAGTTTAAGCCATATTTAAAATTTTTTTTATGTTAAGAGAGGAGACTGTTTCATACAGAACTCATTTTGACCGATGTGCACCAAAACTAGAAGAACATGATCTACAAGTGTAGTTCGCCCCAGGTCAGGATGAGATTACAGCTATCTCCTTGAGGGGATTCCAGCCTCCTCTGGAGAGTGACTACAGAGCTGTGGTCCATAGATCCAGGCCATGTAAAAAATTGTGTGTTTCAGTGGAGAAGGGAAGTCTGAGATCAATGGGAAGATGGGCAGGGCTTATTTTATATTATTCTGGAAGTTAGAATTAGAATGAAAAATTGAATGTATTGTGAGGTACAGAACTGACACATGAGATTTGAGAAGATGGAGAAGAAAAAGGGGTGGAGGCAGTTAATACTTATGGAACACCTTCTATGTTTCAGAAGTTGTGCTAAATTCTTTGTATTATCTTATTTAATCTTTGCATAAGTAACCTTAAGAGGTTAAAATATTACTGGTATATTATAGCTAAGGAAAGTGAGACTCAGAGAGGTTAAGTAACTTGCCCAAGGTTACAATGCCATAAAGTGGCAGACCCAGGTTTAATTCATGTTTGTTTTGCTCCCAAGAGGCTTTCTTGCCCATACATCATACTCTCTGAAAATGGAATGGGTGGTCTTCCTGAGCTAATGTGTACCTGGGAGTATTCAAGCAAAGACTAGATGGTTTTGGGGGGATGTTCTTCAGGGGATTTGTGCATTGTTATAATGTTGGAACATATGGTTTCTAAGAATCCTTCCACCTGCGTGTTCTAACAAGGGTTCTCTAAAACATATCACTCTTGCTTATCTTTTAGGACACCTACTGAGGGCATAATTAAAATTACTTTATTGGCTAAATCATCATTCTCAGAAAAAGAAACTGGAGATATATTCCCAATGAATGTTCCCTTAGGGGACCAACTCTAGCAGACATGATTGATGTCCTACCCATACCTCTCAGCACTCACCATGCCCATACATGCCTGTGGGGTCCTGCCACGTGCACCCACAACTCTCTACCTCAGGGCTTTCTTTTGATTCTTGCAGGGCGTGCTGGAAGTTCCAGAAAGTTAACATCCTTGGAAACAGTCCTCAGCTAACGACAGATGGAAATTAGAAGTATTTCAGTTTCCATGTCCTTGTTTGGGATAACTCTGAGGCATATCCCACACAGTCTCCCAGAGTTCTTCGGCATGAAGGAGTCCCAGATAGGTTACCATAGGGGTAACCTGATCTTTAACACATCCTTTTTTATTTTTCCCCTTCTCTGTCTCATTTCCCCCTTATCCCTACTGGTGCTTCCAAGGATCATCTCCTAAATAAACTAAATACACTCAAATATTTGTCTCAGGGTCTATTTTTGAGGAAACCCACACTAAGAAACCACCAACATATCACAGGGGTTTTCAACCTTAGCACTACTGACATTTTTGGCTGAGTAATTTTTTTGTTTGTTGGGGGTTTGGGGGTGGCACGCTGCCCTGTGTACTGCAGGATTTCTATACAGCAGCATTTTTGGCCTCTCCCCACTGTGACAACCAAAATTGGGGATGGGGCTGGGGAACAAAATCAGCCCCAGTTGAGAACCACTGCTTGCCTGAGGCGCCTGTGGGAAGGGCAGGGAGGGAGGGTTTGGGGAGGCAGACATGTTGGGATGGGCGGTGGGTGATCTTTTCAGTTAGTTTAGTGGAGAGCACAGGTGGGATGAGGAGGAGACTGTATGTGTTTTGGGAGAGAAAAATAATGAACCAACTCTTCCTATTTAATAACTGTGTCTGGTGCCAGGTGGTCCCTTGTTCAAAGTAGAACAGCTCAGAACTAAACTCAGTACCCCTTATGGTTTCTTTTAGAAAAATGACAAGCACACAGAGGCCATTTTGTTGTTTGTGCAACATCAGTTTTCAGGTGAGTTAAGTTTGGATGACAGGTCCTTAAGCAGCCATTTCACAGCCTGTCAATTTCTGGGTTGCTGGGGATGTTTTGACTTTTAAGTACTTGTGTGCAGCTATTTAAAAAAATCAATATGTGGTTCCAATATGGGGAATTCTGTCAATCAGAGTAGAGGGTCACATCAAAGATGCAAATGCTTTCTTAGCTGGAGCTTTGGGCCTGATTTGGCTGGTATATGTGCCAATGAGACCCCTGAAGTGAGTTACAGATTTTCAGTGATGGTAAAAGAATTTGCAGATATAGCTTCCAAAACTTCTGTGTTCCTTGTAAATAGAAGTAGCAAGGAGGAATATATTTAGGTTAATATCTATGATAAAATCTTAATTTTATCCATTAGATTCCTTGTGAAATGGCTCTGATTGGGGTTCCTCATCACCACTGAATTCTGATATCTTCCAAAGTCAAGTAGGATAGCAAGCTAATGCTGGACACCATACATGCCCTGCCTAAATTCTCTTGCATCCCTTTTACCTGTTTGGTGTGCTTAGCACCCAGTTTCCTTGTGCTTTTCTGCTAACGATTAGCATTTATGACCTTCTTCAGCAGCTTGCCCTTGAGCTAATGAAGTTGCTTTACCTGTATATAGACCCTGGGAGTTTATTTCACCCCAGGGAAGCCCACAGCCAATGGGCAGAAATATTAAAGCCCAGTTCTCATGCCTCGTGTTGAAATAAACTATAGGTATAATTTGAACTCCTGAGCTCCACCCTGGGATCAGGACAAAGCTGAGATTCTTCCTAACACTTCAGCCTTGCTTCTTGGCTTCCTCTTTTCTCTGCCCTGCTTTCCCCCCACTTGCTTTTGACCCCCTTTTGGGAGCACTTTGCCAATATATCACTTGCACAGGAATCCTCCTATCAGGGTCTGCTTCTGGGTAATCTGGCCCAAGACATATGCATTCTAAGGTCTATATTTGAGTGAAGGGGAGGTGAATTCTACCACTCACACAGAATATTCCACAATCTTACCCTCTCCTACAAAATAGTCACTCATTAGATGTATATTGCTGTAATGGATCATTCTCTTAGGCTGGGAAACTTATAAAACAAATAGATTTCTGCCACCTATGCACTGTTCTCTGCCATCATAGCTATCAGGGCCTTAGGAGGTACTGTTGAAGCTTGCTTGGCCAAGGGAAGTAAGAGAAACTGTCCTTGCTCATGTTTTAAATGTCTTGATCTTGGAAATCCAAGGCTATGCCTATGTACTTTCATGTTTGGAAAGGTATAGCCACAGAGGATAGTGATTCAGCAAAAACAGGCCTGCAGTGAGAGAACTTAAAAACATATTGGGACCTGCTTCTGATATTTAGAAGGGTTTGAGAGGATTACAATTTTATTGCAAAACTGATTGATGATACAACATTTTCTTAGTTCTACTTGTCAGTGTTTTCTCATGCATTATCGCTTAACTTTTGTAGCATATTTGTGAGATATATCATTTCCATTTTATAAAGAAAGTTGAGGCTCAAAGAGGTAAGTAGCAAATCTGGGATTTGAGCCCACCTTGCTCTGATTCTAACAACTATATGCTTAACCACCAACCAGAGTGTGGCTTTGATACTGGCTCTCTTTTCTCTAAAATAATGAGGGAAAGATTTGTCAACATTTGCACAAGGCAGAGAACTATCTCATCTGGGAAAGTTTATATAAGCATTTCTCTTTTCCAAGAAGAATAAGTAAATCTATAGAAAATTGAAATATATTTAATGACCCTGAGATGCTGCAATACAGATATTTTATATAGTGTAGTTTTCTCTAAGCTTAGCATTTCCTTATTAAAAGGTCAATATGATGATTAATGGTACATGCACAAAGTAGAAACCGATCATTTTCTTTGTAGTCATTTAGAGAATATTGCATCTGGTATAATTTTTATCCTACTTTGGTACCTGCTAGGGTTGTTCTTGGGTTTGAATTTTTGTTTTTCCTTCTCTTCTCCACCCTCAGCCTCTTTTTTCCCTAGAACCAAGGCCAGGAAGGATACAAAACTATATACTCTTGTTTTATCCAATTAATCCCCTCAAGGGCTGAAAAATGAGGCTATTCCTGAGTTTGAACAGTTTTTGCAAACCTCTGATGCAATATGAGAACACTTCTGGATGACAACCTTTCATGAAAAAAAAAGACAATATATTTTGTATTTAGATACAGGATATGTGTCCTTATTTTAGCTTAAATAGTGAAGGACGACTCTAGGCTTCATTTTCAAAATTTGAGATGTCAGTTTTTAGCAACAAAGACAATAAAACTTGAAAGTAGCTGTAACAATTATAATGCTATGGGAAGGCGATTGGCAGTGGTGGGAAACTGCTAGGGGAGGGAGGGGCATACCTCACCAATAAAGGTACCTGCATGATCAATGTTTATATACCTAACCCTGAAATGTACTCCACATCTTTATAATAAAACTTTTTTTAAATAATAAAAAAGAAAGAAGCTGTAAAACATGAACTTTTATTTTCATTTAGAACTAAGTTTGAAGTTTAGAGCAAAACTTTCTTCTCTGAGGTTCAAATCCTGTTTACCCCTGAATAGAATTTGCCTTCCTGTTTGATAGAAACACATGAAAATGTTCTAATTGTGAAACAGCCCCAGGCAAGTAGTATTTAGGAAAATAAAATGCAAAGCATGGAATTACAATGCTGGAAGAGACTCTGCTAGAACATCTATTCCTGCCCTCATCTTTCAATGGGAAAATGGCTAATTCATACTGTATGGGTTTTCTATTTTGGTGGGATTTATAAATCTATATTTTAAATCTTTTGTGCCCACTGACATGACATTTCAGTTAATGCCAGAATTTCTGAAATCCTAAGAAGCCATCAGTACCTAACAAAACACCTGGCACAGACACCATTCTGTAGAACTTTCTGGAAAGAAAGGTTGCATCTACAAATAAAAATATGAAGACATGAATAGAAAAAGTATGATGGTATTCTTACTGGTATGATTAAGTATTTAAAATTGAAACAAATTTGCTCAAGTTTAATGTTTTGCAAACTATTCATGTAATATTCCATAGTGTAGGTGTTTTGTGCTTCTCAATGAGTAAGGTGACCAAGTAATATACAGTCCAAACAAGGACCCTTTAGAGAGAAAAGAGGAATGCTATTAATAATTACATTAAGGCAACAGGACTACTTTGGGTAAACCGGAAGCAATGTTCACCCTCTCAATGAGGGATTAGAAGCAGCGGGAAAAATATGTGTATAGGGCTCAAAATTAAGAAACAAGGGAGTTTTAACTCATAAAGGAAGATTTTAAAGAATTTCACCATAAATATTTTTGATATTCTGAGCTCATCTTGGAATTATGGTAAAAAATGGGCCAAATGACAAATAAACACTCCCTTCCAAAAATTAGGAAAGAAGGAAGAGTCAAACTCTGAGCAAAAGCTAGGCTGAGGGGCTGCATGTACAGTGTGATCCCGCCCAACTCCACACGTCACTGTCTAGCCCCGCCTCTCCACCTGCAACTTCCGGTACTATCTGTTCAACTATTCCCTGCTTCCGGGACCAGCTAACCTGCTTTCCCGGTTAGCTCCCTATTGCTGGCCAACCATGAGCACCCAGAGCCGCCAAAAGTGGAGGTCGCCATTGACCGCCTGATCAACATGCATCTGCGGGCCTCCTGCACCTACCTCTCTCTGGGCTTCTGTTTCGAAGGTGACAGTGTGGCCCTGGAGGGCGTGGACCACTTCTTCCACGAGTTGGCTGAGGAGAAGCACGAGGGCGCCAACTGTCTCTCCATGCAAAACCAGCACAGCGGCGGTGGCCTCTTCCAAGAAAAGCAGAAGCCTCCCCAAGATCAGTGGAGTGGCAGCCTGGACGCTGTGAAAGCCGCCCTGACCCTGGAGAAGACCCCGAATGAGGCCCTTTTGGATTTGCATGCCCTGGGTTCTGCCAACACAGACACCAATCTCTGTGATTTTCTGGAGAGCCACTTCCTGGGCAGAGAGGCGGAAGTCATCAAGAAGATTGGGGACTACCTGACTAACCTCCACAGGCTGGCTGGCCCCCAGGGCGAGTATCTCTTCAGAAGGCTCACCCTTAAGCACCACTAGGAGCTTCCAGAGTCCAGCAGTCTCTTCAAGGGCCCCTCTGCATCTTTCTGGCTTCGGGATCTCTGCCTGAGCTTCTCTCTTCAGACAGGAGGCGGCTTCTCAACACCCAGAAGCACTCATCCAAACCGTGGACCAATTGAAAACAAAAAAGCTTTTTGAAGAGAAAAAAAAGTGTAGAGAATAGCATAAAGGTTCTGTGGTCTATTTAATTCTTTAGATTTTCTAAGAAATTGTTAACTTTTGTGTGTTACATGTGTACTTTGAGGATCTGATAAAACTGTATTTTCTCTAAAACTTACCTGTTCATAAAACATTGCATACAGTTTTAGTGGTTTTATAGTTTCTCTGAAGCCATTCTGGGTACTGCATTGTTCTAAAAGTTATTCCTGGTTTTGCCCAGCAGAGCAGAGAGCTGAGTATCTGGACTATATCATATTGTGTCCCCCTCACCACCCCTAAACTCATGGTAAAATTGGTTTTCCTGATTTTCAAGTTGGTGTGATGCCTTCTGACTATTCTGAGGAACACAATAAGAAAGAGTCCTGTGAAATTCATCTTTGCATCTCCCATTAGATTGCTGTTGAGAACATTAACTGTTACATCATACGTTGACCTCTTTATGAAGCCTCTCAAGAGAAATTTCGTTCTGGTCTTAGTATTAGGAATACCAGTGCTTCTCTTGGATAATTGGTTTGTTTTTGTTTTATGGACACTGTAAATGATGTAAGTAATTAAGTTTCCTTTTCTAACTGCCTGCTGGAAAGCTTAAAGACAAATTTATATTCTACCCAGAATAAATGAGTTGGATTGTATAAGCATTTTTGTATAAGCTTCATTCCTGGTTTGTCTGTTACTAATTTCTTGGTGTACGTTATGGATCCTCTTAAGCCACCTTAAACTCTCTCTGGAACAAGGCTGTGTATAAATAGATAAAGTAAATTTTTAAAAGGCAGATTAAAAAATGGCTCTGCTTCTCATTTTACAGAAAAGGGAAGATAACTTTAAGGAACACTAAGACAGCCAAAGTGATTAGAATGAAGTTGGGTTAGATGGAGGTTACAGTCCAGAAGTCAAAAGAGAAGCCCCAAAATGTAGTATTTTATTTAAAGTATGTTTCATTTTTCTAGTTATTTTTTCCTAAATCCATACATTTGTGTCCCACAGATAGCAGTCTAGTAGGTGTGTATTGTTTTCCTTGCACTTTGAAAAGCTGAAGCTAGCCAGACTCGGTGGCTCAGCCTGTAATCCCGCACCTTGGGAGGCTGAGGTGAATGGATTGCCTGAGCCCGCGGGTTCGAGACCCGCCTGGGCAACTTGGCGAGACCTCATCTCTACAATAAATCAAAAAATTAGCCGGCCGTGGTAGCGCGTGCCTGTAGTTCCAGCTACTTGGAAGGCTGAGGTGGAAGGATCGCCAGGAGCCCAGCAGGTTGAGGCTGCGGTGGCTGGGAGCTGCCACTGCACTTCAGTCTGGGCGACAGAGTGAGACTCCCAACTCAAAAAAAAGAAAAGAAAAGAAAAGCTGAAGCTATAACTTTTTCTCAAACTGCAGAAGTGGAAAAACAACTTTTCCTACAGGAAGACCAAAAGCATACCATCATTCCTTTTATCATGGAAGGGTCAGAGACATAGGAAGAATATTTTGAAGAGATTGAGACAACTGTTTTGCTTAGTTAAGGAGAAAACCGTATCTTCCTGTTTTCATGCAAAGTCTTTTGATAATTTAAAAAAGGGATATACAGGAATGTTTTTCCTAGAGAAAGAAGTTTTTCCCATTGCTGGTAATTGGCAATAAGAAATATACAGAAGCAGTTAATAATTGTCTTCAGATTTGGATTAAAAATGCCTATCTTTGTACTTAAATATATATACTTAAAATTATTTTCAAATTAGCACCCAAATACAACAGCATAAATCTGAATAAGAAAAAAAATCACCTTATCCTAAGAGATCAATTGAAAGACTAAAATTTGAGGTACATTATTTGGGAAGGAGAATGAGAAAATCTGTTTCCAAATAGTGACTTAATATTTGTCAAATCATTACTTATTAATGTCTTTTAATGTCAAGAATGGGGCTGTAGGAGAAAGTTTTCTTAAAGCCTTCCAAATAGGTTAAAATATTTTTGGTCATTAGACAATTCTTGAAGCACACTAACTTGCTAGGAAGACAATATATGATTCAAAGATATATGATAAAATTTTAGTTTGACTTTTAAAAATGACTTAAGGTTCTTGGAAAATTTGTGAAAAAATGGGGATTTGATGACACTAAATTTCTAGAGATTAATTTGGAAACAAGTCCCACAGTGACTTATTTCTATGGATAAATACTTTGTGTTTGTGTTTGTACACAGAATTATACTAAATGATTCGTGTAAGCTGTGACCAAATTCCCTATAACAGCCTTCAAGACTCTTCTTGGTCTTCCATATCTAATTTACCTTTCAAATGGAAGTCTCTATTACTTTCCTATTGTTGAAGTATTGGGGAAGCCAATTGCTCATCCTTCCTTTCATTCTAAAAATCCAGATAAATCAAGACTGTTTTGCTGATGGTAAAGCTAAATGAGAGAATGCATTATGGCTTCCTAATCCCACGCCCTGTATTAAACAAACCATCTATTTTCAGAAAGAGAAGCTGGAACAGAGAGAGCGAAGACCAGGCTAGGCTGGCCAGAGGCAGGTTCAGCCTTTTCTGCTAACCTCATGAAGACCCAGAGAATGCTAGTAGCCTAAGGGAAGTGGGGAGGACTTGGCAGGCCCCATTGTCTTGTCATTGCAGTGACCCTGTGCCCTGGATAATGTGCCCCGATAGCCAGCAAGGTCTCAGAGTTCTTCACATTCATGCCATTATCCTCTTTCATGAACTAGAGTGGAAGTGTCCTCTCTTTTATAGAAGTGTGATAACAGTCTCCTGCAAATGACTGTATGAGCTGTCTACCACAGCCAAAGTGCTCAGTGTCCTGTCCTCAGTATCTGGGATGCTCCTGTGACTCCCCTCACCTGGAAGGCCCTTTATTACCCCTTTGCCAAAACAAACCCAGTCTGCTTTTCATCCTCATTTCAACCTGCCATCTGTGAAATTTTCCCTGAGCAACTCAACCCAGTCATCTGGCATGGATTCATCTTCTTCTCTTAGTTCTTTTGTGGCACCCACTGGACTATAGGCAAATGGAAGCTGGAAGGGCAGAGAGCACAGTGATTGAACAATGGGCTCTGGGCCAGACTACCTGTGGTTAAATCCCGCACTCATCTTGGCCAAGTCCCTTTACCTTTCCCCAGTTTCTTCATCTGAAAAACTGGACATTATCATAATAATGATAATACTATCCAATTCATAGATTGTAATGAGGATTAAATCAAATAAGCCATGTAAAGCCTTTAAGTCATGGCCCAGCACGTGCTAAATGCACAGTAAATATTAGCTATTTTTATCAACTAACTTTATATATGATCTGTTAGTATCAGCTCAAGCTTGCTTCTCAGTTTCTGGAAAACAGACATGAGGCGGGACCCTTCCAAAAAACTGGAATTATTTTTTGGAGGGCGGGCCCTTTGTAATACACTTGGAATTTGTTCCTTTGCATCAAATAATCAACCAAGGTTTCTATCTGGAAGTTTTGAGAAGGTTGTATCACAATTTGCAGAAGAAACATCCCGTGACAAACAGGTGACTAATTCTTCCACTATGACCATGCACCTGCCTACACCGCACTGAGTGTTCAGCAGTTTTTGACCAAAAAGGGCATGACCCCATGCCCCATCCTCCCTATTCACCTGATCTTGCCCCAGCAACTCCTCACCCCCATGAAAAAAAGTCCTTAAAAGGCAACATTTTGCTGGTGCAGAAGAGGTGAAACAAAAAAACAGCAGAAGCACTAAAAGGCTTTAAAATTGACAAGTTCAAAACTATTTTGAGCAGAGGAAAAAGCATTTCAATAGGTGTATTGCATCAAACGGAGAGTACTTTGAAGGTGACTGAAGTTGAAACGTGAGAATAAATATACTAGTTTTTATAAATAAATTCTCAGGTTTTTTTGCGTCCCCCCTCATAACTTTAGATACTAGAATCTCCCTTAATGATCCATCTTCCTTCCTTCCTCTATACATGGAAGTAAAAATGTAGGAATTTGCTCATTTTTAGATATGAAGTTCAGTAAGTAGAAAGGAAGATAAATAAAATGAAGGAGGATCATTCTCTCCTCAGTCAAATAAGTTGAGCCACCTTATTTAGGACCTGGGACGCATTGTTTTAATCACCACACTGCTGAAAGCAAGCATGACAATATGTTAACTTCTTCAGGAGGGACAAGCTACACAAAGGGCTCCTTTCAGAGTAAAACTAATTTACTGCCAGTTGCTCTTTGTATAATTTCCAATTCTTGGAAATCTTCTCTACTTACTCTTTGCCCACACTTTCTCCTCCTTCTACTTTGAGGTAACTTTGGATATGTCAGTCTGAGGGAGCAGGGACTGAACAGAACGGTCAAAACTCAAGGGCAACACTGAGGCCTTGGACTGTTTTGTGCTAGGGCCTGTTTAAAGCTTGTGTTTTGGGGGTACTGTGAAGTTGATTCTCCCTCTCCAGACAGAAGTGCAGTCTTAGAGGTTGAGTTACAAATGCTTATTTCGAAGACAGAAATGTCTTTACTACATTCATATCAGGTTATTTATCTCTGTAAGCCGTTTTATTCACCTTGATGAATAATTTATTCATCACAATAATAATGAAGCAGGAACTAATCTGCGGGGGAGCAGAGTGGGGAGGGAACACACATTAGGAAAGAATTTTGAGTGAATTTAAGGTTTCAGCTGAATGTAAACGCCCCAGGAAGCAGACATTCTCCTCAGGGTTTTAGCAATCCTGATGGCTAAATTAGGGATCATAGGAGGAAGCAGAGAAAAGTCTGGATTTCACCAGGAGACCTCAAAGGCTTCCCAACTGTGCACAATGTCAGGTCAAAGTAGAGGAGATATGGGTAGTGGCAGCTATTATGGGATTTAAAATCAACCACTTATTCCTGCAAAAAAATTCACACCCTGAATCTCATTATGAGAAACATCACATCGATCCAAATTGGGGGCCATTCTACAAAATAACTGGCTTACAATTCTCGAAAGTGTCAGGATCAAGAAATAAAGACTGAGGAACTGCCCCAGGTTAACAAAGACTAAATAGTATGTCAACTCAATGCATGAACCTGGATTGGAGAACAGTAAGGAAACAAAAAACTATAAAGGACATTGAGTCAATTGACAAAATTTGAATACAAACCATGGATTGGATAATGGTATTATATCAATGGGAAATGTCCTGATTTAGATAATTGCATGGTGATTATGGAGGGGAATTTCCTTGCTTTTAAAAAACACACACTAAAGTATTTAGGAGTAGCTGGGCCTAATAGCTCCAACTTACTCACAAATGGCTAAGAAAAACAATTGGTAAATCTGGATGGAAGGTAAGCAGGAGTTATTATATTATTGTTGCAACATTTTGTAGGTTTGAAATAATATCTAAATAATAGTATCTAGCTGGACTCGGTGGCTCAGCCTGTAATCCCGCGCTTTGGGAGGCTGAGGTGAGTGGATTGCCTGAGCCTGTGGGTTCGAGACCTGCCTGGGCAACTTGGCGAGACCTCATCTCTACAATAAATAATAAAAAAAAAATTAGCTGGGCGTGGTAGCGTGCGCCTGTAGTTCCAGCTACTTGGAAGGCTGAGGCGGAAGGATCGCCAAAGCCCAGCAGGTCGAGGCTGCGGTGGCCGGGAGCAGCCACTGCACTCCAGTCTGGGCAACAGAGCGAGACTCCAACTCAATAAATAAATAAATAAATAATAGTATCTGACAAAAATCTGCCCCCTAAAAGTCAACCTCAAATAATTTAGACCTGACTGGATAGTTATTGGGACCCAGCTGCTCATAACTATACTTCCTCTGGCAGCTACTATTTCACTTGTCATTGCTAGGGGAGGAAACTCTGTCAAAGAGTTGGTGTTTTGTTCTGTTTTGTTTGGTCAGTGATTATTTGTCTCCTCTGCTGGACTGTAAGCTCTTCTAGGACAATGATTTATTTTATTCATCTTTGTAACTCCTGCATCTAGCATAGTATCTAACTTATACTAAGTGCTCAAAATAATTTGTTGAATGAATAATGTAATGGCTTTTGAGTGACCATTTGAACTTAGATATCCAGTCACAGGAATTTGTAAGCAATTTAACCACCAGAAAATTCTAAACTCTTATTCTTGAATACAAATTATATACTTTCATATTCATTATCTAACCCTCAACCTCACAAAGGATGTCAACAATTTTTTAAAAGAGACAGTAAAGACTATACTTTCAGGGAACATTTTTTAAAATAATAGAACAAAAGTATCCAGCATTTATTTCTTAGGGCCTTTCTTATAAAAGGATGGAAAATACCACAATTTAACCCATTTTACAAATGACATTGACACTTTCTATAATTTGTTACTAGAGTGAACTTTCTCTAATCATGTAGAGCACCAGAAACCACAAGGAGGAGGAGCAGCATTTTCTCCTGAGCCTGAAGTCAGCTCTCTTAGAGTAGCTGCCATTTGCTATTGATGATCATTCTTCTCTTCCTCTGGGAGAATAAGAGGAAGAGGACACAGTCTGAGTGGTTCCTGTTAAAAAAAAAAGAAAAGAAAAAAGAGAGAGTAGCCAAAACAAGGAGGCAAGGAAAAGGAAGTCCTATTATTTTATTGCCATGCAAGTGATATTGCTGCTGGATTAAGTATTTTAATTGTTCAGGCCTTTTGTGGTTTATATCTTCAAAGGATGATCTGTGCTACTTGCTTTTCTGTTGAAAAACTATTTTTTTCGGGCATTATATGGCTTTGAGAGTATGCAGAACTTCTGGATTTAAGATTCCTGTTAATCTGAAAAGTCACAGAGCATGTCTCTGGCCATACCACCCTGAATGCACCTGATCATGTCTGAAAGGTCACAGAACGTGATGGAAACTGCAGTTTGCTTTTCACTTTTGCTTCCTTCTATTCAGCTCTCATTTCGCACTTGTGAGTGCTATCAGCACCTGTATATATAATCTCATTCTTTTGGGCCTTTCTCCCAACATCTCAAAAAAGCCATCTCCTGATGTTCAGAACTTATCTGACATTTAGAACTAGACAGACCTCAATATTATTACAAGCTGGTCAAATGCTCACAGCCAGGCCATTTTGTTCTGTGGGACATAAACAATCTCACAGAATACCAAATTCAGATAAAGATACTCTGAGGCCATTATAAATTGAAACAAAACAAGGTCACTTCGTAATTTTGTCTAACCACAGACAACATCAAAGCCACTGTGCCTTTCACAAAATGCCCAATCATAGAATTGTCCCCATTTTCTGATAGCAGCTAATCTAGTGCAACTCCCTGTTTCTTTAGCCCTGCCCCCAAATCATTCATCCAAAGCCCAAATTCTATAATAGTTTCTGTCTAAGACACTCTTACTGAGACACCCTGTGGTCCCCTATGATGTGTGTTCTCTCTCACTACAATGAGTAAAACCTCAAGTTGTTGAACTACAACCACAACCCTGGTCATCTTTGACTGAAGGTCATTGGCACGCTATTCTGGGGAATATTTTTCACGACCACACATTCAATCTACAAATATTTGAGGAGTATTTTATGGTATTCAAAGTATGTTCAACTCCTTGTTTAATTTAATCAGAAACTATCTATTGGTCATATTCATTTTTAAATTCAAAAATATGTATTGAGCATTTACTCTATAGCAGGTTCTGAGCTGGTGCTGTGGATAAAGATACAGTTTACCTTCTCAGTGAGCTCATACTCTGGTAGGTAAGAGTAAAACACTAAAAATATAACTTCAGTATGATAAATTGTATAGTAGACATAAGAACCAGGTAGTAGTTTGCAAAAGAGGGACATGATTACTTGGGTGAAACATGGAACACTTTGAGAAAGAAAAGTTACTTAGCTGATCTTGAAAGATTATCAGTATTGATCCATTGAACAAGGAAAGAAGGGATATTCTAGGCAGGGGGAGGCACTTGAGTGATGGCTGGGATGCTTGGGATAAAAAAAGTGAACTGGAAAGAGAAGTCTGGAGAGAAAGGAGGGCTTCGTGGATTTAATCCTGCAGTAGCAAAGAGCTCACCAGAATTTATGGGGGGAAGCAATACAACTATAAGCTGGGGCCCACATAATCAAAGAGTTGTTGTTCCTGTGTGTGATAAACTCACACACACAAAAAAAACAGCCAGACTGCAACATAAGCAATATAAAAGTGTAGCTCTCCTATCCTCTTGGTCTACTCTAGACATTTCCTGTAAATAATTCCCATAGAACTCTTGCCAGAGGGCACTCTGTAGCCACGAAGCATGCAAGTGGGGCAGGCCAGAAGTGCCAGGTGTTAATCTCCACCCCTTCCCTCATAGCGACCTTTAAACATCACTTAAAATAAGTGATGGATGGGTGAATAAATATCTCAGCATCCTCAGCTCTCAGCAGGATATTTTTAAGGCATATTTTGCACAACTTCTCAGAAGGTGCCCAGTGAGATGGATGCCCATAGTAGTAACCCCTTTGTTTACACACAGTATTCGTTTTCCTTTTCTTTGCCCTGCCTCCTGAGATCATACCTCCTCCTCCAATAAACGACTTGACTCCAATCCTTGCTCAAGGTCTACTTTTTCAAAAATGTAAACTGAGTCAAGAATCGAGTATTAAATTTTGTGTTACAATCTCTAACAGCTCTAAGAACTTCTGAAAGAACACATTTTTTTCTCTTAAACAGCATGCCACACTTCTCTGTCCCCATCCTACATTTCCTTCATATATTGCTCATTAGCTTGCCCTTAGGTAAGTACCAGTCTATTCTAATGGTGTTGATGACCCCAGAGGTTATTAAGCCTGGAAATTCCTACCCCCATGAAAAGCTGCTGCTCTTATTCTAGTCTCAGCTAAGTAAGTAAGTTGGCATCCTTTCAACTTTCAAATAAAATTGTCACATTTGGGGGGCACTGAGACCAACGCCAGTCATGGTAAACATTCATAAATACAACAGCTGGGGTTTGGTAAACACATTTTTTCAGCTAGTGGTCACTTGAATTTCTCTGTGTAATGACAACCTTTGTACTGGGTTTGACTATATATTTATCTAAGCATCCAGGTCACGGACCCAGTGAGACTCAAGAACAGTTGAGCCTATTTCTCTGAAGGAAATATTAATGAGCCGGATATCTATTCTTGAGTCAGCTCACATTCCAATTATTATTAGCTGCTTACATCAGTAAATTTGTATTTAGCATGACACCTGTTGCAAAGAGGATCATGTTTCTTTATGCCTGTAATAACCATTTAAATCTCTAGGAGCAGTCAGAATTTGACATTGAACGTATTCCTATTACAGCATTGTCTAGAAAAATCTTTTTTGACATGATGAGACAAAGTGAGAAGTAAAACCAAAATAAGAAATTGGAATGTGATAACTTTTTAATGATTGGCCAAAGCTAGTAAGAACTTTGAGAGTGTATATTTAAAAAATGGAATGTAGTAGGTTATACAATCAACATATAAAAATCAATAACAGGGTGGTAGTTGAATGGTTTTATACTTTTAGCAAAACTCATTGAACTGTATACTTAAACCTGTGCACATTGTTGTATGTAAATTGCACCTTAATAAAGCTGATTAAAATTCACATATATGAGAAATAACAAGTTAGAATTGTTGCAATTGAAGAGAAGATGCCATTTATGACAGCAAAGAATAAACCAACATAAATAAAATACAATATCTAGGTAAAACCTTATTTTAAAAAGATTTAAAATCTATATAAGGAAAACTAAAACACACTTCTGAAATGTTACAAATACACTTGAACAAATAAAAAGACCTTTCATGTTCTAGGTTAGGAAGTTTCTTTATCAATAAGGTGTCGGTTCTTTTAAGTTAATATGTAAGTTTGCATATTGACTCAATATTTAATAATAATAAAGAGTTGTTATTAATTTTTGATTGGATAAAGGTATTTCAATTATATTAAAAAGAATGTTTATCTTTTAGAGATACATTTTTAAATATTTATGAATAAAATAATATGATTATCTGGGACTTGTTTCAGAAAATTCAATGATGGGGAGAGGGGAGGAAGTGGGTGAGTGTATAGATGAATTGAGAAGGCCATGTGTCAATAACTGTTGAAAATGGATGATATGTTAGAGTTATGAAATGTCCTTGTATAGTAGGTCACCAGTGGTCATCTCATGTTTTTCATGGAGGATGAAGAACACTGATATGTAATATTCTTTAAAAGATCAACATGAAGAGATTTTTGTGACTCACATTGAGCATTATTGTAAGTTCTGCATAAGGTGAGTGCTCAGGATGACTTATTATTCCATGGAAATAAATGACAAAGGATCATTGAGAGTTTTAGAAATCATTTGTCTTACTACTTACATGTTAATGAGAAAATGAGACCAGACTTAATATCTTGATGCATCTATGCATCTTCATAGTATCAATACTAACAAGCCATAAGCGTAACTTGATATAAATAAGAAATATTTTTATGAACATCAGAGCAAAGATAACTGCTTTCTTAAAGTGTTTATATTGTTTAAGTTTATGCTTAGTAAATAATCATATTCAGTTTTGAAAAATGAAGAAAGCAGTTCACACATATATTCTACTATCGGAAGAACAGAAATGCTTGAATGTTTGTAATCTGTTTTAGCTAGCAAGCATACAGTGAAATTTGAAGGTTTATTTAGGCTATGTAAATTTGTTTTAATGAACAGAATTGTTTATAAAGTATTAATATTTGTTGTCCAACTATCAGTTATTATGTTGCCACAATTGTTAATCTATCTTACTCAAGATTTTACGTAAATGATGAACATGCATTATTGAGTAACTTATGGATATGTCTAGTGAATCTTTTTTATAGGTTATATTTTCTTTTTTTTTTAGTTACGAGTAATTTTGATCATTGTAATAAAGATTATACAGGAGGAAAAAAAAAGAAAATGGATGACAATACAAGAGGGTTCATTATACTACTCTCCTTATTTTTTAATACATTTAAAATTTTTCATATTAAAGAGTTAAATAAATAATTTTAGTTTTTTGTAAATAAATTGAAATGCATTTACAGATAATTGATAATTTTCTATTTCTCTCCTGTTGACCAAACAGATAAAACCTAAACTATAAATCAGTATCTTCTGAAGCCAAAACAAAGAGAAAGAAAGGGGGAGGGAGAAAGAGAGGAAGAAAGGAAGAAAAGAAGGGCGGGAGGGAAGAAGGGAGGAAAAAAATAGGTATGGTCAAACAAGAATAGAAAAAGTTGCAGATTTATTTTTACTACTGTAGATTCACAGTTCACATTAGCCAGTGGCTCTTTTTAGATTAATTAATTATAATTTTTAATTGACATGTGAAATTGTGTATATTTTTTCTTTAAAAAAATCTTTTTTACTTTAAAGATGTGGGTTACACTTCAGGGTTAGGTATACAAATGTTCATTATTCAGGTACCCTTTTTGATGAAGTGTATCCCCCTCCCCTGGCAGAGTCCCACTACTGCCAATCCTTTTCTGATAGTATTATGATAATTGTTCAAGGTCTGCTTATGAGTGAGAACACGTGATACTCAGTTCTTTGTTTCTGTGATACATCACTCAGTATTATAGACACTAAGTCTATCCAGGTTGCTGTGAAGTTCATGATTTTGGTCTTCTTTATGGCTGCGTAATAGTCCATTGTGTATATGTACCACATTTTTTTATCCAGTCCTCTTTTGATAGGCAACATGGTTGGTTCCATGTTCTTGCTATTGTGAACAATGCTGTGATAAACATACGTGTACAGGTATCTTTTTCATAGAGTGATTTGAGTTCTTTCGGGTGTGTTCCCAGTAGGGGAATTGCAGGGTCCTATGGAAGGTCGATTTTTAGATCTCTTAGGAATTGTCATACTGTTTTTCACAGACGTTGTACTAGTTTACACTCCCACCAGCAGTGTAGAATAGTTCTCTTAGAAAACTGCATCGCCCTGCCCAGTTGCACCCAGCCTCCAACTTGGGACCTAGAGGTAAAAATCAACCTTCCATATGACCCCTCTACTGGGAATATACCCAGAAGAACTCAAATCACTCTAAAAAAAATATACCTGTACACATACGTTTGTTGCAGCATTGTTCACAATAGCAAGAACATGGAACCAACCATGCTGCCCATCAAAAGAGGACTGGATAAAAAATATGTGGTACATATACACAGTGGAATATTACGCAGCCATAAAGAAGAACAAAATCATGAACTTCACAGCAACGTGGATAGACTTAGAGTCTATAATACTGAG
>CAUYQG010022165.1:0-21660 GCA_963574415.1 Tarsius wallacei
AGGGAAGAATAGAGGACTGAGCAAACATCAGAAGGGAAAGCCTCTCCCACTGATACTGAATAACAGAACTAAAGAGAAAATCAACAGATATGTCACAAATGAGGAAAAACCAAAGGAAGACCTCAGACAATTTTAAGTATACCAAAGACAAAACTCCTGAAAAATCAGACCCTGGTGCCCAAACAATGGAAGTCACCAACAACTGGCCTCAGAATATGACAGGGATTAGGGAATGGATGGAAAGAGTAAATAAGACTCAAGAAAGACAAGATGCAACACTGAAAGAACTTGTAACAGAAATTTTGGCAATAAAAAAATTCATCCAGAAAATGAATAGCAAGATGAAAAGCATGGAAAGCAGAATTAATCTAGCTGAAGAAAGAATCTTAGAACTTGAAGACCAGAACATGGAATTAAGCCGATCTGTTAAAAACATAGAAAGAAGACTCAGAAAGAAAGAACAAAGTCTATAATAGATGTGTGATTATATCAAGAGGCCAAACCTACGCCTGATTGGTATTCCAGAAGAAGAAAGAGAAATGGAGAATAATTTGGGGCAAGTAATCCAGGAGCTAATCCAAGAAAACTTTCCCCATCTCACCAGGGATGTGACCAGTCAAGCAAAAGAGATACAGAGAACCCACACAAGACATCAAATGAGAAGACCAACCCCTAGACACATAGTAATTTGCCTACACAAAGTAGGCAGAAAGAAAAAGTCCTAAAGGCAGCAAGAGAGAAAAGTCGGACTAGCTACTGGGGAAAACCAATCAGAATAGCAGCAGACCTATCGGCAGAAACACTACGAGCAAGAAGGAACTGGAGCCATATTCAAAGTCCTCAAAGATAAACAATTTCAACCCAAAATTTCCTATCCAGTCAAGCTCAGCTTTATCAGTGTGGAGAATTAAAATCCTTCCCAGACATCCAATCCCTAAGAGATTATGCAGCTTTCAGACCAGCTCTACAGGAGACACTTAAAAAGATATTAAGCACATAAGAAAGAAAAAAAAAGAATGATCATACACTTTCTAAGAGAACAGCAGAGCACAGAATCAAGAGAGAATGCAGCACAACAAGAAACTTGAAAACACACACATACATCAACCCCAAAGCCAAAAGAAAACAAGCAAACAAAGAAAAAACTTTATAAGAACTTCATGACAGGGATAAAAATATTTCAATAATGAGCCTGAATGTGAATGGACTAAATGCACCACTGAAAAGACACAGAATGGCAAACTGGATAAGAAACCATGACCCAATTATTTGCTGCATCCAGGAGACTCATCTCACTACAAGGGACACACACAGACTCAAAGTTAAAGGATGGAAAATGGTTTCCAGGCAAATGGATCACAAAAGAAGGCAGGAGTTGCTATCTTAATATCAGACAAAACAACTTTTAAGCATTCAAAAATTTAAAAAGATGCAAAAGTACACAACATAATGATAAAAGATTAATCCATCAACAAGAAATATCCATCCTAAACATATATGCACCCAACACAGGAACATCAGAATTTATAAAGCAACTACTAAGTAAGCTAAAAAAAAGATATTGACTCTAAAACTATTATAGCAGGGGACTTGAATACCCCACTAACAGTCCTAGATAGATCATAGAGGCAAAAAATCAACAAGGAGATCCAGAACCTAAATTTGACACTTGACCAAATGGACTTAAAAGATACCTACAGATAGAATGACCATGAATAGCAAAAACAATTCTTAGCAAAAGAAACAGAGTAGGAGGTATCACACTTCCAGACTTCAGACTTTACTATAAGGCTACAGTAATCAAAACAGCCTGGTATTGGTACAAGAACAGGCATATAAACCAATGGAACAGGATAGAGATTCTGGAAGTAAAGCCTCAATTTCTCAACCAACTCATCTTTGACAAAGCCTCCAACAACAACCACTGAGGAGAGGAGAACCTATTCAGTAAATGGTGTTGGGAAAACTGGCTGATCACATGCAGAAGATTGAAACAGGATCCCTACCTTTCACCATACACAAAGATTAACTCTAAATGGATCAAAGACCTAAACGTAAAACCTCAAACTATAAAAATCTTAGAAAACACAAGACACCCCTATGGAAATTGGATCTGGCAACCAATTCCTATTCAGAACCCTAAATGCGCATATCTTAAGAAATAAGACAAGTGGGATCTCATCAAACTAACGAGCTTCTGCAAAGCAAAAGAAACCATCAAGAGAACAGGGAGACAGCCCACAGAATGGGAAAATATATTTGCCAACTGTATATCTGACAAAGGCCTAACATCTAGGATCTACAAGGAACTCAAATGTGCCGAAAGGAAAAAAACAGCCCCATTCAAAAGTGGGCAAAAGATATGAATAGACACTTCTCAAAAGAAGATATATGGGCAGCCAAAGACACATGAAAAAGTGCTCAGCCTCACTCATCATCAGAGAAATGCAAATCAAAACCACATTGAGATGCCACCTAACCCCAGTAAGAATGGCCATCATTAATAAAACAAATAACAACAGATACTGGCGAGGATGTGGAAAAAAAGGAATGCTTCTACATTGCTGGTGGAAAACTCGTGCAACTTCTTTAGAAGACAGTGTGGCAGTTTCTGAAAGAACTAGAAATTGACTTTCCATATGACCCAGCAATTCCCTTGTTGGGAATATACCCATAGGAACACAAATCATTCTACAAAATTCTGCACACGTCTGTTTGTTGCAACTCTATTCACAAAAGCAAAAACATAGAGCCAACCATATTGCCCATCGAAATTGGACTGGATAAAAACATGTGGTACATATACACAAAGGAATATTATACAGTCATAAAGAAGGACAAGCATATGGACTTCACAGTTACTTGGATGGATTTAGAGTTGATCACACTCAGTGATCTATCACACTCAGTGATCTATCACAGAAACAAAGAACAGAGTACCATATGTTTTCACTTATAAGCAGACCTTGAACAACTATAATACTATAAGAAAGCGTTTGGCAGTAATGGGAAACTGTCAGGGGAGGGAGGGTGGAATTGGCAGTTGAAGGAAACTGCTAGAGGAGGGAGGGGCATATCTCACCAATAAGGGCACCTGCATAATCAACGTTTGTATACCTAACCCTGAATTGTATCCCACATCTTTATAAAAAAACACACACACATGACATGGTGTACTGGGTCAAAGTGATGCCAGTAAATAGATCTTTAGTGATGTTCTGGTGAGAAGTAGTGGGACGAGAAATGTTTGATAGTCCGATGACTACACAGTCTTAGTGAGTCTGTATTCCTGTGATGTGGACTGTATAAGTGCTCTTCAGGTTGTTGGGGTTTCCTTTGCTTGATATGTTATATAGTGCTTTACATTTTAGAGAACATTTGTAAATAATTACTTCATTTAATCCAATTAACAACCCTGTGAAGTAAGCAGAATACTTATCATTTCTATTTCATAAATTGGGAAATAGGCATGAAGTTAATCAATTTGTTCAAAGTCATACAACTGGGGATTCAGTTAATGTGACATCTTTATAAGTTCTCTTTTTCATATACTATGTTGAATCCCCAGTGCATTGTACTAGTTGTTTTGGTTATTTTTTTATAATGCAACACTTACTTATAAAATTCATATTATTATTTTAAAATTCTTGATTGTGGTTATCTTACAGAGGTGTTTTTTAAAAGTATTTTTAAACTAAAAAATCATTTTTAGAATTAAAAAATATTTTAGACTTTAATAATTACAAAACTATTATAAAGAGATCTTGATACCTTTCACCTGGTGTACATGACTCGGTGTTAACATTTTTTATACCATACCACAATCATCAAAGCCAGAAAATTAACATTGATACAATACTGTTAAATAATTTATAGAAAGCGTATATTCATATTTTTCTGTTTTCATATTAATATCTTTTTTCTAGTCCGGGATCCAATCTAAAATTCCATATTGCAATTAGTAGCCATGCCCCTTAAGTCTCCATTCTATAACACTTCCTCAGTCATTCTTTGTTTTAATTTCTTGGACAGATTTTTAATAAGTACTGACCAGTCATATTGTATAATATTCCTCAATTTCAGTTTGCTTGATATTTTACAATTATTAGATTGAGGTTATATAGTTTTGGCAAAAATACAACTGAAGTGATTTTGTACTTCTCTTAGTCATACTAACAGGGGTACATGATATTAATAATATCTTACTATTGATTATGTTAACTTTGATTTATTTGTTAAGATATGGTTTCCCAGGTATCTCCACTGCAAACTTACTGACTTTACCTTTGTAATTTGTATTTTGAGATGGTTAAACTATCCTCTTTCTTTATTGCACTCGTGAATTTTAACGTTGTTCTTGTCCGCAAAAATTATTGCTGTGATTAGGGAGAAATGGAAATGCGTAGTTGAAGTATAGAACTTCAGTTTTGCAAGACAAAAAAGCTCTAGAGATCTATTGCACAACAATGTGAACATGCTTAACACAATTGAACTATACTTAAAATTGCTTAAGACGGTAAATTTTGTGTTTTTTTAACCAAATGAAAAATAAAAAGAAAATAAAGTGCATCATTGCTGTAGTGTTTGCTTAATGGTGAGTTTCTATTTTCCTCCTAAATTCTACTTCACTAATTGGAATTCTGCTATAAAGAAAAGTATTTCCCCCATTTATTTATTTATTCAGTGATTTGTAACTATATGAACTCATGGATATTTATTTTACTCTATACAACTCACTAATATCTTTACCTAGTTTGTTGCTCAAGTCATCCCACATTTGGTCCTGGGAGTTTCTTCAAGTTGACTCATGTCCTTTTGACATTCCTCCATTGTTTTATACTTTTTTCCTTATTATCTGACATCCTAGACTCATTTTGTGCACTTCCTGCTCCAGCCATGAAATCAATGATTTAGCCAAGCAATTTTAATACCTTTTATTGGAGAACAGTATTTAAAAATCAAATCTGGCCACTAAATGTGCTGAATGCTACTGGAATGTGTTTGTTTCTAGGCTCTTTTAGCAGACAGAATTATATACATAAATACACACATATAAACACATTTATGTCTATTCCAATATCTGTGTATATATATATCTGTGTGTGTATCTACATACATATATATTCAAAGACATTAGTTCATACTTATATTTCCAACTTCAGCACACAAATTTTATTTTAGTCATCCTTTTTGCCATACTTTTAATTTATTTCTCACACAGTATCAAATCTGGCTCTTGTTATCTACAAGATATTTATTATTTGCTCAATTCTCATATATACATAAAGTAGTGTCAGAATTGTTAACCTATACCCATGTGAAAAATAACTCTACTAAGTAAAGTTCCATAGTTTTGTAGTTCTGTTTGCCATTAACCTTACAGTATGTGATCAAAATAAAATTTTTCAAAATTACTAAGATTAGTTCTTTTTCCTTATCCCTTTTAATATAGTATGTTATTCATTTTTAATATAATTAGATTTGCTGGTTATCATTTGCAGTTCCATTTGGCATTCTCCCTGCTCCTGGTTGATTTGATTGATTAATTGGCTGCACATTGTGAAACACTGCCATTGTTCTAAAATCCACAACCATCATTTCTCAGTCTCTTGGCTAAGATCAAATACAAAATACAGAGCTATACAAAAAGGTATATTCTGATTTGTGTCACTCTACCCCATCTTTACTACCCCATTCCCATTTCTCCATTATTTCCACTCTGTTTCCACACGCCCCTGTAGGTAACCCATCTTCATAGTTTCTGGTTTGTCTTTTCTATTTTCATTTTACCTAGATGAGCACAAATGTGTATTGTCTTAATCCTCTTCTTTCTATATAAAGATAGCATTTTGTAGATGTTCTCTTGAACTTTTCTTTTTTCACTTTACAATGTATCTTTGAAACAATCTATATAAGTGCATACAGATAGTTTTAATTGCTTTTTATAGTAGCATAATACTCCACTGTGTGTATATGACATAGTTTATTCAACCACTCCCCTTTGCACGGGCAGTTTAAGACATTTCTAATATTTTACAATTATAGATAATGCTGCTATGGATACCCTCATGTATATGTAGTTTAGTATTGTTTGGGATGTATGCTCAGATTAGGTTCCTAGTAGTGGGCTTGCTGGGTCACAAGGGAAGAGCCTATGTAATTTTATTAGATACTGTCATATTTCCCTCCAGGAAAGTAGTACCAGTTTGCATTCCCACCAGCAATGTATCAAAGTGCCTGTCACTCCACATTACACAGGATGGGTCGTCATACTTCAATATTTTTGCAAATCTGATGAGAAATGATATGTCAGGTTTGTTATTTTTGGTTTTCATTACTCTATTATAATCTTTAAAATTTTGAGAGTCATTTTCACATACTTTCATAAAATACTCTTTTTTTCCATTTTCCTACTGGGTTTTTGATCCTTTGTCTCTGTTTTTAGGAGTTCTTTATGTACTAAGGATATTTGCATTTCATTCTGGTATCCGTTGTAAATATTTTTCTCCAGTTAGTCAACTGTCTTTTGATTTGGTTTATCACGATTTTGTTATGCAAGTTTTTTGTTTTCATTTCTATGTAGTCAAATGTATTAATTTATTGCCTCTAAGTTTGGAGTCACAGTTATAAAGCCTTTCCTACAACTAAGTTAAAGAGAAATTTACCCTTGTTTTTTTCTAGTGTAGGTATACTTCATTTTTTACATTTCCATCCTTGATCCATTTGGAGTACATTCTCAGGTATGGTATGGGGTATGAATCTAATTTTATCTTTGTCTGAATGACTACACAGTTTTCTCAGCATCACTTACTAAAAAGTCCACTGTTGCTGCAGTGACTTAATATATCACCTGTTTCATACACTAAATTTTCATATGTGTTTTAGTCTATTATTAGGCTTTCTGTTTTATTTCACTGATCTGTTTGTCTATTCATGCAGCAGCATCACACTGCTTTAACAAAGGCTATATAATCTATTTTAATGTCTCACATGGTTAGCTAGCAACCTCTCTTGTAGATTTTTTCTTTTTTAGTTATTTTCGTGCTTTTTTTTGTAGTTTTTCCATGTGTACTTTTGCGTTAGCTTATCTAACTAAATGTAAAAAGTGTGTACATATTTTTATGAGATTGTATTACATTTAGAAACTAACTTAAGGAGAACTCCCATGTTTATGTTATGTACTATCTTATTCAAGAATAGCATATTACTTTCCATCTGTTCAAACTTAATGGTGGGTCTTTCAAGAGTGCTTTAAATGTTTTGTTGTATGAAAATTGCACATTCCTTTTTAAATTTGTTCCTAAGTATTTAATTTTTTAATTGTAAACAAAGTTTATCTACCACTATGTTCTCTAAATGGTTACTATGTGAGATATATATATATATATATTTCATGTACATATATATGCTCTATTGGTTTTTGTATGTTAATTTTATATGCTGCTACCTTTCTGAATCTTTTATTGAGTTAGTTTCTCATTGGTTCACTAAGGATTTTTCATGTATACTGTCTTACCATCTACAAAAAGAGTATTACTGTTTCTTTATCAAGTCTTATGTTCTGATTAATTTACTTAATCTGATTTCATTGTCTAATACCTCCAGTAAAATGTTAAATTGTAGCAGAGATAGCAGACATTTTCATTTTTTGTTCCTAATCTTAGTGAGATGCCTCTAGTATTTTTCCATTAAGATGCTGGTAGCCGGACTCGGTGGTTCAGCCTGTAATCCCACAACTTGGGAGGCTGAGGTGAGTGGATTGCTTGAGCCCGCAGGTTTGAGACCGGCCTGGGCAACTTGGCGAGATCTCATCTCTACAATAAATCAAAAAAATTAGCCGGGCGTGGCAGCACGCGCCTGTAGTTCCAGCTACTTGGAAGACTGAGGCGGAAGGATCGCCGGAGCCCAGCAGGTCGAGGCTGCAGTGGCCGGGAGCGGTCACTGCACTCCAGTCTGGGCGACAGAGTGAGACTCCAACTCAAAAAAAAAAAAAAAAACGATGCTGGCCTTAGAATTAAAATAAATACATATATAATCTAACTACATTACATGTACAGCATATGTAATCAGGTTAGAAAAGTATCAAAGTACGCTTAAACATTCTACTCATCAGCACATGGAACAATCACATTTTCAGACATAAATCAAATTTCAAATGATCAAAATAAAGCCATGCATCTTCACAGATCACAGTGGAACAAAAATAAATATCACCACCAACAAGATTGTCAAAACACACAAAGGCATGATACTAAAGTAAGCTGCTGAATAACTTCTGGGTCAACACAGAGATCAAGACATAAGCAAAAAGATTCCTAGACATAAGCAAAAAGATTCCTGGAAACAAGCAAAAACAAAGACACTTCTAATCAGAATGGCTGAAATGCCATGAAAGCAGTGTTAAGAAGAAAATTCATAGCATTGCATACACACATCAAGAAAACAGAAAGATTACAAGTAGACAACCTGACGTCACACCTAAAGGAGCTGGAAAGGCAAGTTCACCTAAGTCCTAACTTCAGCAGAAGAATCCAGATCATCAAGATAAAAATCATAATTACAGGATATAGAAGACAAAAATATCATAGAAAGTATCAACAAGACAAAAAGCTGGTTCTTTGGAAGGATCAATAAGATTGACAAACCCCTGGTTAGAACGAGTAAAAAAAAAAAAAAAAAAAGAGAAAGCAAGAGACACAGAAAGTCCAAATAAACACAATTGGAAATGCGAGACAGCCGGGCTCGGTGACTCAGCCTGTAATCCCACACTTTGGGAGGCTGAGGTGAGTGGATTGCCTGAGCCCACGGGTTCGAGACCCGCCTGGGCAACTTGGCCAGACCTCATCTCCACAATAAATCAAAAAATTAGCCAGGCGTGGTAGCGCTACTTGGAAGGCTGAAGCGGAAGGATTGCCAGAGACCAGCAGGTCAAAGCTGTGGTAGCCGGGAGCGTGCCACTGCACTCCAGTCTGGGCGACAGAGTGAGACTCCAACTCAAAAAAAAAAAAAAAAGAAATGCAAGAGACAAAGTCACAAGTCACCCTGAAAAAAGTCAAAAGATTATCAGAGATTACCATAAATGCCTGTATGTAAATAAACTAGAAAACCAAAAGGAAACTGAGGACTTTCTGACATCACACAAGAAGAAATGGAAACTCTAAACAGACCAATAGCAATCTAGAAAATCAGCTGGGCATGATGGCTTACACCTGCAATCCCAGGACTTTGGGAGATGGAGTTGAAGGCTTGCTTGAGCCCAGGGGTTCAAGACCAGACTGGGCAACTTGGTGAGACCTTGTCTCTACAATAAATAAAAAAATTAGCTAGCCATGGCACATGTCTGTAGTTCCAGCAACTTGGAAGTCTGAGGCAGAAGGATCACCTGAGTCCAGCAGGTCGAGGTTGCAGTGTTTGTGAGCATGTCACTGTTCTTTAGCCTGTGCGACAGATTGAGACTCTGACACACACACACACACACACACACACACACACACACACACACACAATCCAGGAAATCAACTCAGTAATAAGAAATCTCCCAACGAAAAAAAAAATTCCAGACCAGATGGCTTCCCAGCTGATATTCAAAAAATACAAGGAGGAGCTGATACCAATCTTATTGAAAGTATTCCAGGCAATCGAGAATGATGGAACTCTCCAACTCATTTTATGAAGCCAACATCAAACTGATACCCAAACTGGGCAAAGACCCAATAAGGAAAGAGAATCACAGGTCAATCACCTTGATAAACATAGACACAAAAATTTTCAACAAGATTCTAGCAAATCAGATCCAACAACAAATCTTAAGGATCATCCACTATCACCAGGTAGTCTTCATTCCTGGAATGCAGGCCTGGTTCAACCTTCACAAGACTATAAATGTAATTCAGCACATTAACAGACATAAAACTAAAAACCACATGATTATCTCATTAGATGCAGAAAAAATATTTGACAAAATCCAGCATCCTTTCTTGATTAAAAAAAACTCTTGAGCACATAGGCATAGAAGGAGCATTCCTAAAATCAGTAAAAGCCATCTATGGTAAACCTACAGTCAACATTTTGCTCAATGAGCAGAAGTTGGAAGCATTCCCCCTAAGAATGGGAAAAAAACAAGGACGCCCACTCTCACTCCTCCTGTTCAACATAGTGCTAGAAGTCCAGAGCAACCAGGCAAGAGAAGGACATCAGGGGTATCCAAACAGGAAAGAGGATGTTAAGCTATCCCTCGTTGCAGACAATATGATTTTATACCTTGAAAACTCTAGGGAGACTGTCAAAATCCTCCTCATATTGTTAATTGACTTTGGTCAAGTCTCTGGGTAAAAAATCAATTTGCAAAAGACAACTGCATTTCTATACACCAGCAACAAGCAGGCAGAAAACCAAAAAAAAAGCACTATCCCATTCACAATAACCATACCAAAAAAATGAAATACCTTAGCATCCACTTAATCAGAGAAGTGAAAGATCTTTAAACAAGAACTACAAAATGCTGCTCAAGGAAATCAAGGATGACAGAAACAAATGGAAAAACATTTCATGCTCATGAATTGGAAGAATCAATATTGTCAAGATGTCCATCCTACCCAAGGCAATCTGCAGATTTAATGCAATACTCATCAAATTACCAATATCATTTTTCTCAGACCTGGAAACAATACAGAAATTTATATGGAAACAAAAAAGAGAATGAATAGCCAAAGTAACCCTCAGCAAAAGGAATAAAGAAGGAGGTATCACACGTCCAGACTTTAAACTTTACTACAAGGTTACAGTAACCAAAACAGCCTGGTATTGGTACAAGAATAGATACATAGACCAATGGAATAGGACAGAGATTATGAAAGCAAAAACTTGGTCTCTCAACCAACTCATCTTTAACAAAGTCACCAATAATAATCCCTGGGAAAGGAGACCATATTTTTGCTTCCAGAATCTCTGTCCTGTTCCATTGGTCTATGTGTGTATTCTTGTACCAATACCAGGCTGTTTTAGTTACTGTAGCTTTGTAATAAAGTTTAAAGTCTGGAAGTGTGATACTTCCTGCCTGCTTTGTTCCTTTTGCTGAAGACTGTTTTGGCTATTTGTGCTCTTTTTTGTTTTCATATAAATTTCTGTATTGTTTCCAGGTCTGAGAAGAATAATGTTGGTAATTTGATGGATATTGCATTGAATCTATAGATTGCCTTGGGTAGGATGGACATCTTGACAATATTGACTCTTCCAATCCATGAGCATGGAATATTTTCCAATTTGTTTGTGTCATCTTTGATTTATTTGAGCAATGTTTTGTAGTTCTTGTTATAAAGGTCTTTCACTTCTCTAGTTAGGTGGGTGCCAAGGTAGCTCTTTTTTTTTTTTTTTTGTAGCTCTTGTGAATGGGATTGCGCTTTTTATTTGGTTCTCTGCCTGCTTGTTGCTTGTGTATAGAAATGCACATTGATTTTGTACCTCAAAACTTTGCCAAAGTCATTAATTAGTGTGAGGAGGCTTTTGACAGACTCCTTTGGGTTTTCAAGGTATACAAGTATAGCATCATATGGTCCACAAAGAGTGATAGCTTAACTTCCTGTTTTCCTACTTGGATTCCCCTGATTTCTTTCTCTTGCCTGATTGCTCTGGCCAGGACTTCCAGCACAATGTTGAACAAGAGGGGTATGAGTGGGCATCCTTGTCTTGTTCCTGTCCTTAGGCGGAATGCTTCCAATTTCTGCCCATTGAGCAAACTCAAAGCCTCTTAGAATAACTCACCCCCACCTTTCTGAAGCAGAGTTTTTGTTTCTCTAGTTTATCTTAAAAGAACACTAATTCTATCAGATCAGGGTCCCACCCTTATGGCCTCAGTTAATCTTAATTACCTCCTTACAGGTCCTATTTCCAAATACAGTCACATTGAGAGATAGGGCTTGTTATGGACTGAATTATGTCTCTCCAAAATTTGTATACAGAAGCTGTAACACCCAATGTCACAGCATTGGGATGAGGCCTTTGGGAGAAAATTAGGTTTAAATGAGGTCACAAGAATAGAGCCCTCGTCGTGGGATTAGTGCCCTTGTAAGAAGAGACACTAGAGGGCTTTCACTCTTGCTTTTTTTCTCCACCATGCAAGGACAGTGAGAAGGCAGCCATCTGAAATTTAGAAAGAGAGACATTAGCAGGACCTAACCATGCTGGAACCCTGATTTGGACAATTCTAGTCTTCAGGATTGTGATAAAGAAATCTCTGTTGTTTAAGCCAATTCTTTGGGATTTTCTACATGGACAATTATATAATCCACAAACAAACACAGTATTATTTCTTCCTTACCAATTGGTATAACATTCATTTATTTTCTCATCTTATTGTGCTAGCTGGGACTTCCAGTAGAATGTTAAATAAAAGTGGTGAGAGGGCACATACTTCCTTTTTCCTGATCTTAGGGGGGGAAGTATCTAATTTCTCATTAAGTATGATATTAGATGTAATTTTGTGTGGATATAGGAATACTTTGGAGATATTGTGGATTTGGTTCCAGACCACTGCAATAAAATGAATATCACAATAAAATGAGTCACACAGATTTTTTTTGGTTTCCCAATGCACATAAAAGTTGTTTACACTATACTGTAATCTATTAAGTGTGAGATAGCTTCATGTTTAAAATGTTTTGCTCTCTCCTCTATCTCTGAGACTTGCATTATATGTATGCTGGTATGCTAGATGGTATCTCAAAATTTTCTTATGCTCCAAATTATCTTTCTTCATTCATTTATCTTTCTGCTCCTCAGACTGGATAATCTCAGTTGATCTGTCTTCAAGTTTGTGATACTTTCCTTTTTTTCTCCTCAAATCTGCTCTTGAAACCCCCCTTATTTTTATCTCAATTATTGTGATTTCAGCTTCAAAATTTTTATTGGTTCTCTTTTTTAAAATTTCAGTCTGTTTTTTGACATTCTCTACTTCTGGATTCTTATTCTAGATTTATTCTTATTCTAGGTTTTACACACATATTACATAGTATATATATTATATGTTTATACCTATTATATATAGTCTTACCCTCATTTTCTGTCCATTCTTGCTCAGACTTTGATGAGCTTTGGGTGGGAGTAAGCTGCCACTGATGGATTTTGCAACCAAAATTGTTAAAGGTGTGAAGGATGCACCTCAATTAGATGCAATAGATGTTGGGGTTTGTAAACAGAATGCCTATCAGTTCATTAATGCATTCCAGGCACTTTCACGACATCTCTAGCTTCACGTAAGTGGCCAGTTTGGGAATGTTTTCATAGAGAAAGGCAATGATAAAGAACTTGATCTTGCTGATGATCCCCCCCAGGTTGTTTTCAGAAGCAATCTGAACCAGTCGCTATAGCAGCCCAATGTGGGCTGCACAGTCAGTTCTCTTCTTGTCTAGTGCCTGTAGGATCTCGCTCAGTTTCTTTATGCCAATAGCATGGGAAATCTTAGTTCCCTTGGCAAATATTTTTGGCTCCTCCTTAGTGAAGGGCACTCTGGCCCAGAGCTTTTCTCACTCATTGCCTTCATTGTCCTCCTATTCTTCACCCATGCACTTAGATTTCCTATTGTGCATCTTCTTGGATGTATTCTTTTATTTTTTCTCAGCTGTCTTCTTGTCCCCCTCTGTGATAGGGTTCTTTTTAGGAAATATTGAGGCCAGTGTGGTCTGTTTTCCTTCTTTCTCCTCTGAGTCTGCATCAGATGTGGAACATACGTTCCAGTTTTCATGATCTTCTGAATCTTCTGAGTCATCACCTTCATTCTCTATCTTTTTGAGGAGCTCTCCCCAGAAAGAGATTCTTATCTCATCTTCAGTAAAGTTGCAGCACTCTGTTCTCATCCTCATCTAAAGAGCCTTCTGAATCTTGCTTGTTCTTTTCAGCAACTTCATCTGTAGATTGCTTGGGGTTCTGCTTGTAATGTATAATATGAAACTCAAAATTTCAGTTGTATTTTTTAATCACCTGACAAAGAGTGCTCAGGACTTTTGCATTGTTGGTGTTCATCTTCTTCTTCCCTTCCTTATCTTCACATAGCTCATTAAGATAGTTTTTCAGGTCAGTGAGGATGTAGATATAGAACTGGGGGATAACTTCCTTTGTCCACAATGCTCTTGGCCTTGCCATGTGATTTTCCCAGGAGCTCAAACTCGTCCATGCACTTGGTGACATTCTCAAACTTTATGGCATTATGGATTATGTTTGAATAAAGTTAGTCAGCTTCTCAAACCTCTTGTCATTGGCATTTCAGACAACTTTCTTGGTATTTTCTTCATCCTCACCCAGCAACAATGGATATTAACCATAGTTACCCCTGAAAGGTTTGGTGAAGAACTCCCCCATGGACAAGAATGACTTGGACTTGCTATCTGAACTGATAGTGAAAAACTGCAACATGGTGATGATATTGAGGATGTATGGTGGGCACTGCCAGATGGGCTGAGCTCATGAGTCAAACTGCAAAGCTGAAACAGTAGAAATGCTGAGACTGCAGGAGCTTTTAAAAGTCCCAATACCCCATGTATCTTCTTTCCCAGCCACTTCCTTCCCAGGCCTTTCAGTTTGTCTATTTGTTTCAACTGTTTTCCTTTGTCCAAGGCAGCAGTGGCTACTACTTTTTTCTTTAAATGCTTTTAGCAATAACCTTGCAGGAATCTGCCTCGACTCTGAGAATGTTCTGAGTCCAACAACAGAGACAAATCCTTGTACCGGTCTTTCAGGGGGCCATTAGAGAGACCAAAACACAGAACCAAAGTTATTTGAGAATATGACCTTAATTGCTTCCTCTAAAATTGTGACCCGCACCAGAAATTTGAGTTGCTGCTTTCATGGCCACCACTGTTATGGGGGTTGGTGGAGTGTAGGCAGGCCAATTAACGTGCCAAAGTGCTCTTATACCGATGCAACTTCTTTCTTCATTATGCTTTCCTCACATTGTTGTAATTTTTTATTAGGTTCCATAGTTCTGCAAAAGTTGATTCTGACAGTTTTTGCCAGCATACTAGTTGTTTTTGTGACGGTCCAAAGTCCTGGATTCCCTGAACAAACCTTGATGTCAACAACAAACACTATACCTATGCTCTTTGACTTACATACAGTTATATCCAGGTTACATCTTGATAAAACCATCATAAGTTGAAAATATTATAAGGCAAACCATTGTTAGGTTCAAATGCTCTTGGACTTACAATGTGGTTACATTTTTAAAAAACCATTGTAAAGTCAAAAAATAGTAAGTCAAACCATCATAAGTCACAGACCACATGTGTAAACTTATGAGACTTTATTTTTCTCTATTTAACATAAGACTATTGAAATTCATATACAGTGTTATGTTTCTCAAAAATTTGTTCATTTTTTATTCATGACTAGTATCCCATGATATGGATGTATCACAGTTTATTTAATCATTGATCAGTTGATGGATAGCTGGGTTTTTTTCTCCGACCTTTTGATTACTATAAATAGAGCTTTAATAAAAATTTATATACAGGATTTTGTTTGAACATCACTTTAGGTGGCAGTTTATTTTAATTTTTTTGAGCTATGAATGTTCAAATGGCACAGCACCAATTTTTAAAAATGTTATCTTTTCTCCATTGAATTGCTTTTGCAATTTCATAAAAAATCAGTGTACTTGTGAATCTAACTTCGAAATCTCTGTTATGTTCTATTGATTTATGTGTCTCTGACTCTGTAAATACCATACTCTCTTGATTAGTATTGCACTATGTTAATTCTTCAAATTGGGTAGAGGTATTTCCCCCACTTTACTCGTTTTCAAAATTATTCTGGCTACTATACTTCTTCCTTTCCACATAAATTAGAATTAGTTTGTCTATATCGACAAAGCCTTCTGCTGGGATTTGGATACAAGTTGTGTGAAACATATAGGTCAAATTGGGAAGAATTGGTATATCATGTTGAAACTTCCAATTCGTGAGAGTGATACATCTTCCATTGGATGGTTCTAATTAAGGGAATAACATAATCTGATTTGCACTTTCTGAAAATTGCACCGTGAGGAAAAAGATTGTAGAAAATGGCATGAGTAGAGGCAGGGGGAGGCTAAATGTAGACTAGGTGAGAGATAATGATGGTTCAGGTCAGATGATGGAGGTGGAGGGAAGAAGCTGTTACCAGGGGCTGGAAGATGATCATTGAAGGAATGTTGGTTATAAGATAAAAAAATTCAGTTAGACAGGAGGAATCACTTAAAAAAATACACTGTATAGCATGGTGACTTACCAAATATATAATTTATCAAAGCCCACAAAATTTACCAATTTACCAAAAAAGTATTGTTTTGTTGTCACTTTTAAATACAGACTATAGCAATTCACTTAGGCCCAATTGTTCTAGTCTAAGCGCTTTGGAGGGCCAGTTCTGTAAGAATTCATACCTCCAAAAACTGCTCCCTACCTCATCCATCAGTCTCTTCTCAATTTAGGATGGGAAGCCTTGCAAGATTCTATTTTTCCCAAAACAGATTACCTTCTCTACTCTCAGTCCAGAGCTGCAGCAACAGATAACTTGGGTAAGGAAAACAGCTTAAATTGCTGCTATGAAGACCCCAAGTGAACAACAGTCAAGATACATAATATAAACATTTAAAAGCTGTTAAGATCATTCTTGAACTGATGGCCATAGGAGCTGGGTTTATTATGTAGTATCCACCTAACCCAGGGACAAATGATGTTAATGACAAAGGGATAATTTTGCCTTTTTTAGTACTGTTCCTGGTGTATTCAGTTACCATTAATTATTATAAGACTTAAATAGCAATAATTAAAATTCCTTTCCTTTTTCCTTCCTCTACCACCGAGTTTTTCCACTCCATTACTTTTTCAAAGTGATCTGATCTAACCCTTGTGTCATTTTTGAAGTTCAAGAATGAGACCATCTAACAAAACTTTTCTCAAGTTAAATGAGTTTTCTTCTAAGCTCATTTACAGCTTAGAAGATCACTCTTCCAACATTTATCTGATCATCTCGTCTCAGAAAAAGATTTTTATCCTCTCCAATTTAAACCCTTATTATGAACCCTTACCAACTCCCTATAAAACATTTGTACATATCCTATTATTAACTGGAACATAATATGTCTGTTCATTCATGCAACAAATAGTGTCTGGAACTTACAATGTGTTTTTTTATTATAAAGATGTGGGGTACAATTCAAGGTTAGGTATACAAACATGGATTATGCAGGACCCTTGTTGATGAGTTATGCCCCTCCCTCCCCTAGCAGTTTCACTCTACTGCCAATCCCCCTCCCCTGACAGTTTCCCACTACTGCCCATCGCTTTCGTATAGTATTATAATTGTTCAAGGTCCGCTTATGAGTGAAAACATATGGTACTCTGTTCTTTGTTTCTGGGATAGATCACTGAATATGATCAATTCTAAATCCATCCAAGTTGCTGCAAAGTCCATGTTTGTCCTTATTTATGGCTGCATAATATTCCATTGTGTATATGTACCACATTTTTTTATCCAGTCCAGCTTCGATGGGCAACATGGTTGGTTTCATGATTTTGCTATTGTGAATAGAGCTGCAATAAACATATGTGTGCAGGTATCTTTTTTTGGAGAATGACTTGAGTTCCTCCGGGTATATTCCTAATAGGGGAATTGCTGGGTCATATGGAAGGTCAATTTCTAGTTCTTTCAGAAACCACCACACTGTATTCCAAAGAGGTTGCACTAGTTTGCATTCCCACCAGCAGTGTAGAAGGGCTCCTTTTTCTCCGCATCCTCGCCAGCATCTGTTGTTGTTTGTTTTATTAATGATGGCCATTCTTACTGGGGTTAGGTGGTATCTCAATGTGGTTTTGATTTGCATTTCTCTGATGATGAGTGAGGCTGAGTACTTTTACATATGTCCGTTGGCTGTCCATATATCTTCTTTTGAGAAGTGTCTATTTATGTCTTTTGCCCACTTTTTAGTGGGCTGTTTGTTTTTTCCTTTCGGTGCATTTGAGTTCCTTGTAGACCCTAGATGTTAGGCCTTTGTCAGACATATAGTTGGCAAATATTTTTTTCTCATTCTGTGGGCTGTCTCCCTGCTCTTTGATGGTTTCTTTTGCTTTGCAGAAGCTTGTTAGTTTGATGAGGTCCCACTTATTGTCTATCTTATTTCTTAAGGTATGGGCATTTAGGGTTCTGAATAGGAATTGGTTGCCAATTCCAATTTCCATAAGGGTGTTGCCTGCATTTTCTAAGATTCTTATAGTTTGAGGTTTTACGTTTAGGTCTTTGATCCATTTAGAGTTAATTTTTGTGTATGGTGATAGGTAGGGGTCCTGTTTCAATCTTCTGTATGTGATCAATCAGTTTTCCCAGCACCATTTACTGAAGAGGTTTTCCTCTCCCCAGTAGTTGGTGGTCGAGGCTTTGTCAAAGATGAGTTGGTTGAGAAATTGAGGCTTTGCTTCTGGAATCTCTATCCTGTTCCATTGGTCTATGTGCCTGTTCTTGTACCAAGACCAGGCTGTTTTGATTACTGTAGTCTAATAGTAAAGTTTGAAATCTGGAAGTGTAATACCTCCTGCTTTGTTTCTTTTGCTAAGGATTGTTTAGGCTATTCGTGGTCGTTTATGTTTCCATATGAATTTCTGTATTGTTACTTCCAGGTCTAAGAATGATGTTGGTAACTTAATGGGTATTGCGTTGGATCTGTAGATTGCCTTTGGACAATCTAAGGATGGACATCTTAACAATGTTGATTCTTCCTATCCACGAGCATGGATTTTTCCATTTGTTTTTGTCTTCTTGGATTTCTTCGAACAGTGTTTTGTAGTTCTAATTGTAAAGGTCTTTCACTTATCTGGTTAGGAAGAAGCCAAGGTATTTCATTTTTGTGTGGGTGGCTATTGTGAATGGGATTGTGCTTTTAATTTGGGTCTCTGCCTGTTTGTTGTTGGTGTAAAGGAATGCAACTGTCTTTTGCACATTTATTTTGTACCTTGAGACATTCCCAAAGTCCTTTATCAGTGCAAGTAGATTTTTGACAGATTTTCTTGGATTTTCAAGGTGTAGGATCATATCATCAGCAAAGAAGCATAGCTTGACTTCCTCTTTTCCTATTTGGATACCCCCGATTTCCTTCTCTTGTCTAATTGTCCGAGCTAGGACTTCCAACACAATGTTGAACAAGAGGGGTGAGAGTGGGCAGCATTATCTTGTTCCAGTTTTTAGGGGAAATGTTTCTAGTTTCTGTCCATTTAGCAATATTAGCTGTAGGTTTATCGTAGATGGCACTTACTATTTTGAGGTATGTTCCTTCTACACCTAGGTGTCTGAGGGTTTTTATCAAGAAGGGATGCTAGATTTTATCAAAAGCTTTTTCTGCATCTAATGATATAATCATGTGCTTTTTGTTTTTACATCTGTTGATGTATGTAATTACATTTATGATCTTGCGAATGTTGAACCAGTCCTGCATCCTGGGGATGAAGCCTACTTGGTCATGGTGGATGATTTTTGAGATGTGTTTTTGGATCCGATTTGCTAGAATCTTGTTGAGGATTTTTGCATTTATGTTCATAAGGGATATTGGCCTGTAGTTCTCTTTTTTTGTTGGATCTTTACCTGGTTTGGGTATCAGTGTGATGTTAGCTTTGTAAAATGATTTGGGGAGAATTCCATCTTTCTCAATCGCCTGGAATACTTTCAAAAGGATTGGTATCAACTCCCCTTGTACGTTTTGTAGAATTCTGCTGGAAAGCCATCTGGTTCAGGGCTTTTTTTTTTTTGTAGGTAGTTTTTGAATGACAGAGTCAATTTCCTGGGTTGTTTTTGGTCTATTTAGTGTCTCAATGTCTTCTTGTTTCAACCTGGGGAGGTCGTGTGATGTCAGAAAGTCTTCCATTTCATTTAGGTTATCAAGTTTGTTTCCATCTAGGCGTACATAGTAATCTTTGATATTCTTTTGTATTTCTTTGGGGTCAGTTGTGATTTGAGCTATTGTATTTCTGATTGTGTTTATTTGGGCTTTTGTTCTCTTTTTCTTGGTCATTCTGGCTAGGGGTCCATCAATCTTGTTAATTCTTTCAAATAACCAACTTTTTGTTTTGTTGATATTTTCTATGATTTTTTAATTCTATGTCCCATATTTGGGCTCTTAATTTGGTGATTTGGATTCTTCTGCTAAAGTTGGGGTTTGGGTGGTCCTCTCTTTCCAACTCCCTTAAGTGATTTGTTAGGTTCTCCACTTGTGATCTTTCCATTTTCTTGACGTGCGCTCGTAGAGATATAAATTCTCCTCTTAGAATTGATTTCATGGCATCCCAGAGGTTTTGGTAAGACATTTCTTTATTTTCATTTGCTTCCAGGAATCTTTTAATTTCTGCTTTGATTTCAGTGTTGACCCAGTAGTTGCTCAGCATCGTGCTGTTTAGTGTCCATGTCTTTGTGGGTTTTGGGGAAATTTTGTTGGTGTTGATATTTATTTTTATTCCACTGTGGTCTGAGAGTGTGCATGGCAATATTTCAACCTTATGGAATTTGTTTATGCTTGATTTATAACCAAGGATGTGATCGATCTTGGAGTACATTCCATGTGGTGATGAGTACAATGTATATTCTGTGGTTGTTGGGTGGAATAATCTGTAGGTATCTATTAAGTTCATTTGGTCGAGTGTCAAGTTTAGGTTCTGGATCTCCTTTTGCCTCGATGATTTATCTAGGGCTGTTAGTGGGTAATCAAGTCCCTGCTATAATAGTGTTAGAGTCAATATCTTTTTTAGTTTACTTAGTAGTTGCTTTATAAATGCTGGTGCTCTTGTGTTAGGTGCATGTATGTTTAGGATGGATATTTCTTGTTGATGGATTGAAACTTTTATCATTATGTAGTGTCCTTTTGTATATTTCTTTAATTTTTGATAGCTTAAATGTTGTTTTGTCTGATAGTAAGATCACAAGTCCTGCCTTCTTTTGTGATCCATTTGCCTGAAAACTCATTTCCATCCTTTAACTCTGAGTCTGTGTGCATCCCTTGTAGTGAGATGAGTTTTCCGGATGCAGCAAATAATTGGGTCATGGTTTCTTATCCAGTTTGCCATTCTGTGTCTTTTCAGTGGTGCATTTAGTCCATCCACATTCAGGCTGATTATTGAAATGTGATTGTTTATCCCTGTCATGAAGGTCTTATAAAGTTTTTTCTTTGTTTGCTTGTTTTCTTTTGGCTTTGGCATTAATGTATGTGTGTGTTTTCAAGTTTCTTGTTGCAGTATATTCTCTGTTGATTCTGTGCTCTGCTGTTCTCTTGGAAAGTGTATGGTCATTCTTTTTTTCTTTCTTCTGTGCTTAATACCTTTTTAAGTATCTCCTGTAGAGCTGGTCTGGAAGCTGCCTACTCTCTTAGGGATTGGATGTCTGGGAAGGATTTTAATTCTCCATCATTGATGAAGCTGAGCTTGACTGGATAGGAAATTCTTGGTTGAAATTGTTTATCTTTGAGGACTTTGAATATAGGGCTCCAGTCCCTTCTTGCTTGTAGTGTTTCTGCCAATAGGTCTGCTGGTATTCTGACTGGATTTCCCCGGTAGGTAGTCTGACCTTTCTCTCTTGCTGCCTTTAGGATTTTTTCTTTTGTGTCTGCTTTGTGTAGGTGAATTACTATGTGTCTAGGAGTTGGTCTTCTCATTT
>CAUYQG010022167.1:0-10418 GCA_963574415.1 Tarsius wallacei
CAAACAACCCCATTATAAAATGGGCAAAGGATATGAACAGACACTTCTCAAAGGAAGACATCCGAGCAGCCAACAGACACATGAAGAAATGTTCAACCTCACTAATCATCAGGGAGATGCAAATCAAAACCACTCTGAGATACCTCCTAACTCCAGTCAGAATGGCAATTATCAATAACTCAAAAAATAACAGTTGCTGGAGAGGGTGTGGCGAAAAGGGAACACTTCTACACTGTTGGTGGGAGTGTAAACTAGTGCAACCTCTGTGGAAAGCAGTGTGGCGATTGCTAAAAGCTCTAAACACCAACCTCCCATATGACCCCGCGATCCCCCTACTGGGAATATACCCTGAAGACCTCAGATCACTTTATAAAAAAGATATCTGCACTCGTATGTTTATTTTTAATTTTTTTATTTTAAAGATGTGGGGTACAATTTAGATTTAGGTAAACAAGTGCTCATTGTACAGGTAAAGTTTTGGCCTCCCTTTGGTCCCTACTTCGCCCGATTTGAGATCAGGCACCCTTATTGATGTTATGTGTCCTCCGTCTCTCCCTAGGTAGTGTCTCACTACCACCAACCCCTTTCTCATTGTATTACGGTAAATGTACAGGGTCTGCTTATGAGTGAAAACATGTGGTACTCAGTTCTTTGCTTCTGTGATAAATTGCTGAGTATAATAGACCCTAAATCCATCCAAGTTGTTGCGAAGTCCATACTTTTGTTCTTCCTTATGGTTGTGTAATATTCCATCATGTATATGTACCAGATTTTTTTAATCCAGTCCGGTTTCAATGGGTAGCACGGTTGGTTCCATGTTTTCGCTATTGTAAACACTGCTGCAATAAACATGTGTGTGCAGCTATCTTTTTTGTAGAGTGATTTAAGTTCCTCCGGGTATATTCCTGGAAGGGGGATTGCTGGGTCATATGGGAGGTCAATTTCTAGTTATTTTAGGAATTGCCACACTGTTTTCCATAGAGGTTGGACTAGTTATGAATATGAACTTTAATCTGCAGTTCCAGGGAGTCACTGAGGTTTACATGATTATATCCGGGCTTTTGAAATATTAAAAATAAGGAGATAATTTAGGATGCCAGTGCAGTAGCCTAAAAATGAATAGAAGTAGGTCAGCTTATGCATTTGTATATAGTTTTTGTTTATTCGTGGAGAATTAAAAGTGCTGGTTCAGAGGACATATGGATTTATAATTTTAACAAATGTTGACAGATTATACTTTTAAAAGCTTACAATAATTCATAACCTCACTTACAAATCAACAGTACCAATTTATCTAAAGTTTCATCAGCTCTAGATTTGAATGCTCTTTAATTTTGATGTCAGATGGGTAAAAAAAAGTGCTCTCTCATTGTGCGCTAAGTTTTCATTCATGTCCACCAATAAAGGCAAGCTTCTTTAAAGATATATGTTATTTGTATTTACTTTTCTAGAAATTGCCTATTACACTCTTTGCATATTTTTTGTTAGATTCTTGGTCTATTTCACATTTATTTGTAAGAACTCTTTTTATATTAGGGATATTAATCTTTGTCATATCTCAAAAGATCATCCTATTTACAACTGGTACATTTCTGCCAAACAGTTTACACATCCCATAAATCATTGATGCTTGCCTGATATCACCTTCCGAAAAACTGAAAACTCAGGCATATTCCTTGTGAAAATCTGGAATTGCAACTTCTAGAAAAGATTGACGTTCTTTTTAGTATAATAGGTGAAGTCTCTGAATTATGAAAATATAAGTTATTGATATAATTAGTTTTGTCAGAACAGGATTAAGAGAACAGGGTTGGTTTAGGAGAAAGATCTAGCTCATCAATCTTTGTTTTGAAAGACACTTAGGTCTTTCTAAACAGTCATAAGGACGTTCTTTCTTTAAGGTAGATTTCCCAATCTGAGAATGTAGTCCCTAGGATGCTATTATTTGTTTAATTATATATAAAAAAAGAAAGAATAAAAAAAAGTCTGCTGTCAAATATACTTGGAAAATCCTTTTGTATTTTAATAAAAGTGTTTAACTAAAAGATTTCACAAACATTTTAAATGCTAATATTCATTATGAAACACTTAGTGAAATTTGAATGTACATAGTTCCCCAAATTATTGAACTATAGCCCTTTGAGATTTTTTTCAGAATATACTACCAGAGGTAGTGTTTCTTGAAACAAAATTTTTTATAAATGCTGACTTAAGAAAGTATCTTCACCCTTTGCAAATGAGTGGTTCTTCTTTTACTCACCTTAACACTGCCATCTTGTTACCACAAATCTTTCAGAGACAATAGCAAACCTTGTATAAAATTACTAGCGGAAAATTTTTGAAAAAATTAATAAATATAATACAAGACTGGAGATGAGTTGGCACAACCCAAATGTAGTTAAAAGTTGTACAATAAACGTTTTTTAAAAGCTCAGTATTTTTTCTTGTGTGTGTGCCACATTGCCAGAAATGTTGTGAGAGGATCATTTCTTAACTCAAAGAATATGTAAAGTGATATGTACAGAAAGATACAAACTTAAAACTCTCTAAGAAGCTTTTACTAAATAAACACAGGTAAAACAGAATAATATAATTATAATATTTTGAAATCATGCTTAGTATAATTTTTGCTTATACTTATGAAGAGTTTTACTGTCCTTTAAATCTTTCTTACAAACCTTTCATTGTTACAAATTTATTTATTCTAACTCTTTAGGATACATCATAAGTTTCTGTGTTGTTATTAAATATAATTTTAACATTTAGTTTTAGTTCTGCCCACAATTATTTCCCTGTTTACAAAGGGAAGAGGAAAAACTATAAGGGTCCAAGATGGGTGAGAGAATTATCATAAATCATCTACATTGACATGACTTGCCCATTGTCCAATTAATTTACTATTGATAAAATATAAGTACTTGATGGATAATTACTCACTTTTGAGTTCCTAAGCTTGCCATTTTACCCGTGGTTTTTAATAATTACTTGTTCATTCGCTGTTCAGCATATAGGAAAATTTCCTCTAAAAAAGCAGGATTATGCATTGCCTATTAAAGTTATTGCCAGCATCTCAGAAACTGAGGTAAATGCTTTCACAAGTAGCATTTCCAATGAATAATGCTGAAATCAGACTTTTTTTTCATTGCAAGTGCCTCAAGTAGTTGGCTTCTTTCCCATCGGCTACTTTGTAACTGCGAATATGACAACATGACGGTGATTCACAGATGCCAAAATATGACGAGCAGAGCAAATCTGTGTTCCAGATATGATAAGGTGAGGAAAGCAGAACTCTCGGCCCCAGGTGATTTCCATGAAGACACCTATGTGCAGTCGGGCTCACTATCTATACCACGCAGCCGCCAACTCTAATAACCTGGCCGGGAAAGAAACACATCTAAAAATGCAAATGGGTGAAAAAAATAAAACTGGGTTGCATAGTAACATCTTAAGCAGATTTGAGAGATGTATGTTTGAAAAGCATAAGCTTCAGCCTTGGAAAATACTTTTTGTTGAATTCAACACATATTGGGCTACAACTAAGAAAAATACATAGATTATGAATGCCTTTAAAAATCCCTTCTTCAATCCACCAATCTTATAAACAATGCAATATTGAGTGACATAATAGCCTGTTTCTTGTTTTTATCATAATATTTGGAAATTTATTTTAAATATGTTTATGCTTTATAGATTAGAGGCTACAGTTACACATCATTGAAACAGAAAAAAATAGATCGTGAACATGCATCTTAGAAGAATCAGCTATACATTCAAATAAACCACTTTTCATTCTTGTACTGCAGCACTCAGGAATAATAGAATCACAAATTATACAAGACTGTTTATATTGGTTGTACATATACATCTATGTATATTCAATTCAGACATTCTGAGTTCTGCCAAGCCGGATTGGCAATTTAACTCATGTGAACTCATTTATGGTCAGAATTTACGCTTAAAATCAATCTTTTTTTGGTCAGATCTTGAATAAACTTTTATTAGACATAATGTAACATTGATGAAAATTAGAATAACATTACCAGAATGATAAGAAAACTTAAGGAATTTTTATGTAAAACTTTGTGTCTAAAATATTGATTAAAATTAATTTTGTAAATAAAAAAGTCAATTTTTCCTCTAATACATAAAAATGGCATTATTTGGAGGTATCTGCCTACTTTAAGTAACACGGGTATTTTTGAAAATTATATCATAGTGGAAAAAGGATTTTAGCATAGATGGTTTTCTAATTAGGTTTAAAGAAGTGCTTCTTGACAATTTTTATGACAAGCCATAGATACATTACAAAGTATTAACAGATGGTGAGCTCTCTGAAACAAGGAGCTCTGTTTACCATTGTATTTCAAACAGCTATCACAGTGCCAAATATGTAGTAGATGTTTAATTAATATTTGTGGAATGACTTTATGAATAAATCAAGAATTGTGATCATTTTTACAAATAGAAGCCTAATCAAAACATTTTATAAACTATCAAACCCAGCAATCAATATTAACTATAAACCACCTTATGCCTAACTAACCATTAAGGTTTTTTAAAATTAGTTTTCTTTTTTCAAAAAAACTATTCAAAATATTTCTTCATCAATTTTCTCCCTTTTTATGGGTGGCAGGAAGGGGGGAAAGAATCCAAGATCACATAAAAATCATACTTTGGAAAGCAGTTTTTAAGATATTTGAATTCTAAAATATAATGCTACTATTCACAGCAAGCCTATGAAAAAAGGCTTGTTCATCACCCCATGGAATCTCTTCCTTTCAACCAATAAGATAGCCAGAGCAATGCAAAGACTTATGATCCCACAGTAAATTAACTTAAACATTCATCCACACGTGCTTTACATGTTTCAGACAACATGTCTTTATTCCCATTAAGTTTTTATTATATTCTAAGCACACACTAAAATCTGTTTATGTGTGAATTCAATAAAGTAGGTTCTATTATTATCCCCGTTATATAAATAAGTAAATATAGGTTCAGATAGATAAGTAACCCACCCAAGGTCATATATATTAAGGAAATGGTGGGATAGGGTATCTAACGAATAGTTAGAGAAAAATAACTCAATGTTTCTCAACTGGACAGTGTAAGAAACCTTATAGAGAAGAAAATCAGAAGTCAAGAGAAGAGCTGAATTTAGAGAAATATCAGGTAAGACATAGATAAAAGGAATTTGTACTGGGTTTCTAGATTGGTAGTGAAAAACCAAAGAAGTACTTGGAAAAATCCAGGTAGCAGTGCAGTGAGCAATTAATGGTTAGAAGATAGTGATGATAGATTTCCTCCTGGGAAAGAACGGGGATGACTTTGGTTATGTGTAGAGGGGAAAAAGGAGAAAATCATATCTGGTAGCTAAAATGACATAGGTATGTTTTTAGCCTGAGAGACAGTAGATTGACCGAGGAGACAGACACCACCTGGGGCCCAATATAGGGAGCAGTCTATAATCTCAGTTGAAAGTCATTTGAAAATTCAGAATGAATCAGGATGGCATGTAGAGTTTATACTATTTTAATATATAACGTGCTGGCATTCTTCACATTCATTCCATAATAATTGTCTACAAATTGTCTATAATTACTGCCTACATAAATGTTTATTAAGTAGAGCAGGACTGCCAAGATTTATGGACAATTTAGTCAGTCAGGAGCAGTAAGCACTGATAGAGGTACAGACATGATTCTCAAAGTGGAGTCCAGAGATAAAAGATTTAAACTTGGCCTTACACATCTCAGAGTCTAACAGGTAAGACAGGTGAGAATTGTTTCAATCCATGATGAACTCAGTGCTTTGAGATCTTGTTGAAGGAAGACTTAAGCCAGTTGGAGGTGGGAAGAGTTTCAAAAAGAGATACAAGAAGTTAGTGATAAAATTGAATTTAATACTTAAATAACATACACATAGGTGTTAGGGTATATTTATACATATACACATATATGTATGCTCTGTCAGTGTTGGGTTTCAGAACCAAGATCTCTCAGAGAACATTGTAGTCTATTTGAAACCATGATGTCTAAGTAATGGGAAGGTTTATAAAATAATCACAATAAAATTTTGTTAATTTTTGAATATCTACAAACATCGACTTGTTGAATAGTTTCTTTTAAAAATAGAGATTTCCCAGAAAATATGATATTCAAAATCATATTGCTTAATACCTATTTGCACTATAATTTTGGGGGACCAAAATTACAAGAAAAATTTCAATATATGTAGAATAAAACTAAGGTCTTTTGGAGCAAATCTTTCACCAGATACATGACAGTAATAATAGCCATGTAACATTTATTCCCTAAAATGTCTTTGAACAAGGGTACTTGCATAACGAACATTTGTATACTTAACCCTGAATTGTATCCCACACCTTTAAAGTAGAAATTTTTTAAAAAATAAATAAAAATAAAACATCGCTGAGTTAGTTATTGTTGTAGACACTTTACAAATAAGGAAACTGGGAACAAAAATGTTAATAAACCGGGCTCGGTGGCTCAGCCTGTAATCCCGCGCCTTGGGAGGCTGAAGTGAGTGGATTGCCTGAACTCGCGGGTTCGAGACCCACCTGGGCAACTTGGTAAGACCTCATCTCTACAATAAATCAAAAAATTAGCCGGGTGTGGTAGCACGCGCCTGCAATTCCAGCTACTTGGAAGGCTGAGGCGGACGGATCGCTGGAGCCCAGCAGGTCGAGGCTGCGGTGGCCGGGAGCGGCCACTGCACTCCAGTCTGGGCGACAGAGTGAGACTCCAATTCAAAAAAATAAATAAATAAATAAACTGACCTCTTTTACCCAATAGAAATTTTAGTACCACCTGTATTAAGGGCAACTCTGAGAACATATCATCACATAATTGGTAAAGATAAGAGGGGACAAATAAAATATGAGTGGATGATCAAAAGAAATATTAATACTAATAACTTGATGAAAATGTTAAAACACAAAAAATGGCCCCAAACAGACAATCTGAATATAAGCAAATATGTAAAAGTCATAAGATTTATCTCCATGGGACCAAAATAGACAATGCATCATTTGAATATAACATGGAATACTGGTTGATATCATGCTGAAACAGTTATTTTGTTTGGTTTAATTTTTTTTAGTTTGAATCATTGGTTGTTACTATGATCTACATCACCCCATAAGATATGGACTTTTAACATTAATATAATAGATTTAATAATTTAATATAGCAGAGAGATATCATTAATATATGAAGCATTAATATTTAACATCTCAATATAAGTTATTATACCAAAGTTACCCAAAGGAGAAAAGTACAATTGCAGAATAAACTATATGTCCAACAGCCTTTCATTTGATTGGATTTACAGTATAATTACTTTGCAAGTAAATAAAAATGTAGATTTTTCTCTCTTTCTCACTATATATACAGTGAGATACATATATATATCTCACTATATATATATATCTTTCTCTCCTTAAAATCATGTGTACTTCAAATTTGTCTAAAGAGAATTCTGAAATATTGCAACTTTGCTTGCTACTTAATATTAAAAACTGCTCCTAAGGGATACCTATGTCAAATTTCACCTTTGGCTATCATGTCATAAAATCTAATATTAAAATTATCACAATGAGCAAATGGGTAGAGTGGGAGACTAGTGTACTGTGTAAGGGAAATAATTAGGAAATGCATTTGAGATCAGATTAGAGAATCCTTGAATGCCACTCAAAGAATTTCTTACTTTATTCAAAAAACAGTAGGAAGCGATGCAGGTTTTTAGCTGGATGACATGTCCAATGTCATGCTTTAGAAAGAAAACCTGACAGCAGTGCTTGGATCCTTTAGAAAGGAGAAAAACTAGAAGCTGGAGATTATTTAGGGAGCCCATTAAGTTGTGCACAAAATAGTACATGGTGTTTCTCATTATTGGTCAAAGTCAGATGTCAGATATTTACATTCTTTTGAAAATTAATCATTTAAAAATTGTGCCTAATAGCTGTCTTTCAATCATAGAGGCCCTATGACTATGTGGATTAAAGAAGATATCTTAATAAGTAATGAAGTTAAAGCATATTTAGAACAAAAATGTGCCTCAGAGGTTATTAAAAAAAGAGAGAGAAAGAGAGCAAGACTGTCAGAATCCTGTGAAAACTTGCCTACTGCACTGAAAAATTACCCTCTAGTGAATTGCCTTCAGGCTACATTTTCAAAAATTATATTCTAGTAGTGGTCAATTTTTCAACCCAAAGGGTGATATTTCTCTCCATAAATTTGATTCCCAGTCAATATTTCTTATACATAATATGATCTGGGTATTTCACAGTTAAAAATAACCAAAGTTAAAATGTCTCATAAATACATAGCATCATTAAACACCAGCCACATAAGGTGAGTGCTAGGTATTTCGCTGTTGAAGCTAAGTGTGTTATAGGCCTACTTGTCACTCTTTCTTCTTAGGCAATTTTAACAAATAAATAGTGAAGCCCATTATTTACAGTTCCCACTGCCAGAAGCTGCCATTCTTATCCTTATCCAAACAGGAGAATGTGCTAGTTATTTCTGTAAGAGGATGGGACTACTTGCTATAATGCCCAAACATGATGTAATTATCGTGAAGCTGATTGACTACAAGTAGATGGCAAAGATATGAATAAGTCTAGATTCATTCCAAATACATGTTTATTTCTTGAGATTGTTTATATCTAAATGTTAATAAACCTGTATACTTTTTTTCCCCGTGATATGACAGCTCAAGTCGGCTCAGACTAGATTCTAGCAAACAGCGTTGCAGCACAGGTGTGCCATGGAATTGGGTGAAAAGTGGATACAATCTGATTTACAGAAAATATATATGTGGTAGCAGTCCATTCTCATCTTTCTAATTCGTTTATTCAGCACAAGGCAATCACTCATTCAACTGACTGAAACTTTGCTACAAGAGACTCTATTTAAGTCTCCTATACTTACATTCCCCCTACGTTCTTTACAACTTAATACGCAGCATTAACTTGTTGATATTGCTTTGAACTCAAACTTCTCTCCAGTATTGAGTTCATTCCTCCCACCCCAAAAACGGATGCTTCCTCGTCACACTAAGGTTTCTAGTGATGTCTAGAAACTTTTAACGACCTGTGACTACTGTGAATCCTGCCTTTGCAGATTCTCTTTGATTTGCCTCTTTCCTTTCCGTTGCAGCAATGCAATTTTATAGTCTCTCATAATCTGAACAAGTGATTAGAGCAAGAACATTGCAGCTGTTTTCCCGGTCTCAGTCTCTCCCCGCCTGTCTGCTTTGCTTGCTGCTACACCACTGACCTGAGAGCACTCATTTTGTCCTGACTTTCCAGCTCAAGAATCTAACATAGGCTGACATTTGTTCCTATATAGCTGTCATCATCGGCACCCATAAATGGTCCCATTACCCAAGAGAAGGGATCTGCATGAATCTGTGATGCTAAATGTGTCAGGTATTGAGATTCATGATTAACATTCCTTTGAGGTGGTCAAAAGAGAAACAGTAGTATTAATGGACATTTACTAATGAAATTTTTGGCTTTTTGTACCTGTTGACTATTCTAGTTAAAGTACTTTCCCATTCAAATTTTCTTCCTTCAGCATCTACACATTATTTCACTTGGAAATGATGGCCAGCAATAGAAACTCTTGCACTTTTCTCTCTGAGAAGAAGTGTTTGAAGTGCAGATCCTGGGGTGCAGCCACCTTTACTATGCGATGCAGGAACAATTGCTGGGATCCCTTCATGGGCCATTTTCTTCATGTGCAAAACAGGAATAACAATAATAAAATGTTTGCATAGGTTTCATATGAGAATTGTATCAATGAATAAATAAAAAGCATAGGTCATGCTTGATGTATTGTTACTGCTCAAAAAAAGTTATTACTATTACTTATAAATAACATATGGCAGATCTCAAACATTTTGGTCTCAGATGAGTTTCATTTTGATCTTCACATTCTTAAAATCATTGACAACCTCAAAGAATTTTTGTCTCTGTGGGTCGTATCTATTGTATTTACTATATTAGAAATTAAAACTGAGAGGATATAAAAATATTTAATTAATTTAAAAGTATAGCAATTCCATCCATGTTGGCATGCCTATGAAAAATATAATTTAAAACAAAAGACTAGTGAGGCAAATGGTACTATTTTATATTTTTCAGGTAAATTTCTGCATTGTGATATCATAATGTAGCCTCTGAAAAACTCACTGGACACCAGTGAATGAAAAGGCAAAACATGTCTTAGATTATTATGGAATGTACTTTTAAAATTCAGGACTCCCTGAAAAGAGATCAAGAAAGCCAAGTTTCTCCGAAACTCACATTGAGAAATGGTGCTTTATAAAAAAGTTTCTGCAAGTAAGGTTGATTCTCTGTGGTAAAATTGTAGAGTTTGAGTAAATATCAT
>CAUYQG010022175.1:0-15334 GCA_963574415.1 Tarsius wallacei
CGCTACCACACCCGGCTAATTTTTGATTTATTGTAGAGATGAGGTCTTGCCAAGTTGCCCAGGCGGGTCCCGAACCCGCGGGCTCAGGCAATCCACTCACCTCAGCCTCCCAAAGCGTGGTATTACGGGCTGAGCCACTGAGCCCGGCATGCCACAGTATTTCAGCCTGGATGACAGAGTGAGGCCCCATCTCCAAAAATAAAATAAAATGTAAAACTAGAATAAAAATTTTTTTGTAATTAATTCATTTGAGATGTGCACATATTGATTATGATAATGTCATGGGATAACTAAATTAAAGCTTACTTTGTTAGGGGTTCACTGGAGACTTGCTTTAATAAGAATAGTTTTATAGTTGGCACAGAGCTTCTAAAGTAGTGGTTCATAAAAAAATTTATTTTATGCATTTAAGTATTTCTCTTGAAATCTTCTTTTTACTTGCCATTGAGTAAACCCTTATCGATAATTTAAAGGGATGTTTGGCCAGCAAACATGAAAACTTCTCAGCTTTACTAGTCATCAGATAAATGCAAATCAAAACTACAATGAGATACTTCACACTGGTTAGGATGGCAATCATTAAAAAGTCAAAAAACAACAGGTGTTGATGAGACTGCAGAGAAATAGGAACACTTTTACACTGTTGGTAGGAATGTGAGCTAGTTCAACTTCTGTGGAAAGCAGTGTAGCATTTTCTCAGAGAACTAAAAATTGAACTACCATATGACCCAGCAATCCCACTTCTGAAACTGTACAAAGAGAAACAAATTGCTCTATCTATATATATTTTAGCCTCATCAAATTGCACGTTTGTTTATTGTAGCACTATTCACAGTAGCAAAAATACGGATTCAACCTGCATGCCTATCAAAAGCGGACTGAGTAAAGAAAATGCAGTGTAGATATACATGGTGGAATATGACACAGCCATGAAGAAGAACAAAATCATGCCCTTTGCAGTAATATGTACGCAGCTAGAAACCATCATTCTACATGAACTATCATAGAAACAAAAAAACCTGAATATCGCATGTTCTCACTCATAAGCAGGACTTAAACAGTGAGCATGTAAGCATAAAAGTAGGAACAACAAACACTGGGCACTGCTAAAGGAGGAAGAGAGGGAGAGGGGATAGGGAACACCCCAACCACCCATTGGGTACCATCATCACCCTGGGTACCAGGGGTAGAGAGGGCTCGCTAGAAGCCCAAACCTCACCAGCATACAATTTAGTTATATAGCAAATCCTCACTTGTACCCTGCAACTGCAAAATAAAATATATGTTTGATGAGGCTAAAATATATATATGATGAGGATAAAAATAAATAAAAATAAATTTTAAAGGGGAAACTTTTATATATATATACTATAAAGAGATACTTTAATCCAGTGGTTCTCAGAGAGTGGTCTGTGGACCCCTGGGAGTTACTCAGACCTTGTCAGGTGATTTGCAAGGTCAAAACTAATTTTAAAATAATACTAGGACTGAACCAGCTGCAGTGGTGTGCACCTATAATCCCAACTACTCAAGAGACTGAGGCAGAAGGCTTCCTTGAGCTCAGGAGTTTGAGGCTGCAGTGAGCTATGATAACACCACTGCATGCCAGCCTGGGTAACAGAGCAAGACCCTATCTCTAAAAATAAATAAGTAAAATTAAAAATTTTTTTAAAGTTAATTGATTGGGATAAGCATATATGGATTATGAGAATGTCATCAAATAACTAAATTAAGGTTTACTTTTTTAGGGGTTCATTAGAGACTTGTTTTAATAAGTCTTTAACAGTTTTAGAGTTGGTGTAGTTCTTAAAAACAATGTATGTAATTTAAGCATCCATCTTGAAATCTTCGTTTTACTGTTTGTTTAGTAAACCTTATAAATAATTCAAAGGAATGCTTTAATCCAGTGGTTCTCAGAGAGGAGTCACCAACGTTCAATTTCCCTAACTCGAGTGTCCTTTTTCCCTTCTCTTCCTGTACCCTTTCTGTTCCTCACTATTCTTCAGACCCAGCTCACATCTACTCTTCCCCTGAAGGCTTTCCTAACCTCTTTCCTTTAGAATACGTTTCTTCTTTTCCTGTTACTCTCTAGTATTTTCTAGATGTGACCATTTTAGTACTTTCCTTTTCCAAAGTTTTTCTAGTGTTGAAAATACAATAGTAATACCTGCTTAATACACTGAAACAATGCATGTTTGCATGTGGAGTGGAAGGCAGAAGCTCACCTCCACCCCCTTTATCCCACTCCTTTCCCGGAAGTAACCTCTGTTAGCAGGACTTTCTTGTATTTGTATTTCTCTGTCTCCCATTCCAGATCGTGACCCCTCAGGTCAGGGTTCTCTCTCATGGGGGCCCTGGCCTGTCTGGGAGAGATGAGTGCCTGGAGCAGGACAGCGTAGGGTGGGTGGTGAGAGGGTTGTGAGCCTCCACACGCTCGTAACCTCCCTGCTTTCTGTCTTTCCTAAGGATTTATGAACAGCTTCCAGAAGTACGGAAAAAGAGAGAAGAAGAGAAGAGGAGATCAGAATATAAGTCATACCGGCTGCGAGCCCAGCTGTATAAAAAGGTGAGTCCGTCCTCTGTCTAGAGCGAGATGGATCAGGTTTATCAGATGAAAGAAATGGAGAGAAGCTTGCCAACCTATTGAGCATGCCCCTGGAGTCAACCGTTTCTGAGGAGGGAACTCAAACTCACAATGTGCCAGTGCTGAAATTCAGAAGATAAGGCACCTGTGATTAGATTTTACCTCAGGTTGAGTGCCCCAGCCCGAAATGTGTAAAGCACTTTCCATGCTCACGTTTGGAATGAAACCAGATTTCATACCCAGGAGTCAATTCAGATGTCATGGTGGAAATGTCCAAAATATCAGATTTCTCAGGTTTTCACTCCGTAGTCCCAGATGGCAATTTTATGCCCTTCATGGCTAAGTCAGTACCTCTTGAACTGTTAAAATAAACTAGAGAGTGTTTGAGTGGCATAAGAGCTGTCAGCATTGCGGGGGGCTCAAATGCCACCAAGCTGCCACCCTTCCCTGCCTGTAGCCCCAGTGGTGTCAGTGGTGCTGCAAGTCCAAGAAGTCCAAGTCCTAATGGGTAGGAGTCCTGCTACCAATTAATTCCCCAAGAAAGCAGACTGGCTACTAAGCTAGAAGGGCCATATCTTCACTGTTCTTGTCTCCCTCTCAACCCCCTCACGTCACTCCAGAGGAACTCTGAAAGTCAGAAATCAAAAGACCAGTTCATATCAGACTGATGTGAGATTGGGGGACTACATCTGGAGCATGCCCCAGAACCTGGGCAGCTGCCTCAGGTGGGAGGCCCCGGGCACTTCATGCCTGTCTGGTGTGTCAGCATCGCCAGGCCAGGCCTCTTTGTGCTTGTCTATGTGGAAACTGATAGCTAAGTCGGATACCTCCAGCACTATTTAAATAAACTAGAGAATGTGTTTGAGTGGCATAAGAGTTGTCAACTCTTATGCATTATCAGAATTATAGATTATCTATATCTGTATGGGAATAATAGTATTGATGATGCATCATTTTTCTAAACCTTTCAGGAAGTACTTTTTTAATAATTATCATATACTTTCTTTCATAGACTGAGTAAAATAAACAAGATTTGGGTAGACACACTGGTTCTCCTCAGCAGCATGCCTGGGGGGAGGAGTGGTGTCTGCCTCTGATGGCAAGAGGACCTGACTTCTTTCCTGCCCTTCTTTTCTTCCACAGAAAGTGACCAATCAACTCCTGGGGAGGAAAGTCCCCTGGGACTGACAGATTATTCTCCTCAGAGCCTTGGAATTCTATTTTGGGAATCTTGAGAAGCACAGTCCTTCTATGAGTCCGATTTAATAAAGCTTATTCTTTATTCAGGTGTAATTTAGAAATTGAAACTCTTCAAGAAGAGTCTGGGACAGGGTGGGTATTAAAACTGCTAATGTTTTGGGAGCAATACTTTCTTCATAGTGGCCTTGCCCACAGGGCTGTGTGTTACAATTATATTATCTCTTAATTCTGGCCAAGAGTGAGTCTCATTTTGTATGTGTTTTTATACTTGTAGTAAATAAATGACTTTGGATTGACTCATAGTAAGCATTTCTTTCCCATTTGGAGAGGTGCAGGGAGTCCACATTGTCTCTCTTGAGGTGTCTAAATGCATCAACGGAGGGAATAGGCTCTTAGAACGAAATGTGGCCTGTCTCCACATACATAGCCTGCTGTGGTGAGCCCCTGTCGTGGGCTTTGTGGAGAGAATGTCTGGATAGGGTACCCATAGACATGCCTCGCAACTCGCGTAGGACGGATCCAGTCCACAGCCTCCTGTCAGTCTCACTGCAGCTGTCCCAGGGCCTAGCTTTGTAGGCTGGGAAGAAAGGCCACTAGCCTTGGTTGATCGAACTTCCTCCACTCACACTCTGTTTTCAGAATTAAATCCTCAGACCATTTATCACCACACATGAAACCATTTATAACATAGAGAACAGCTTCTGAAAAAGATGAGCTGCTAAATGAGATAATGCACATAAAGCACTTAATCCAGTGCTGGATCAAAGTATAACAAGATTATTTTCTGTGGCCTAAATTGCATTTAATGCCCAAAATGATGGAAGAAGGTTTTAAACCACCTCCCTGTAAGTTTAGCGAACCCTAGCAGTAGGGTCAGCAGGGGCCAGTTGTCCCCAGAAGTCTTCCTGAGAGGCCAGATCAAGGAGCATGCTCTGCCCCCAAGCTCAGTTCAGAGCTTTCAGATCCTGTCCCCCAGACTCCCTGCAGGACCCAGAGGAGGCCATGAAGAGGATGCTGGGAAAAGAGCCCACAGTGCGTGAGGCCGACTCCTAGTTCTTCCCTTTATGCTGGACAAGGTATTGAACTAAGCTCCAGTTTACCTGTAAATGATAGGATTAATAATTGCTCTAACCCCTCCTCCTTAGCTCAAAACACTGCAACTGTTTACTCATCTTGTGGAGGTTATTATTTAGATTGGAAATAGAAGTTGTTGTCTCAGACCTGGGTCTGCAGGAAACCAGGGCAGATTGGAGTCTGATTGGGAATGATGAACATGTTTCTCTTTAGGCCCAGGACTGTGTCATCCAGCCAGACACCTTCCCAGAACATACGGTTTCAGAGCCTGGGAAGCCCAGCTGGAAGCTGACACCCACTCTTCCCACTCCTAGCCAGAACACATTTCCTCGGGGTGTTGCTACAGGTGCACTGGGGGAACCCATGGACATTTCCATGGGGTTTGTTTCAACAGGAAACCTACAGACCTGCTTTCACATTATAGCAGGATTTCCCCAGGTCACCAGCCACAGGTATGAATGGGAGGCAAAGTTAAAGCACAGAATGTGGTAGGAAGGGGGGCAGGTTGCTGAGAGTCTCACAACTGCAGTCTTCCTGCCCTCCCAGGGGAAGAGACCTTTGGCTGAGTGTGGCCTGGATAACCCCAGAATCAGCCTCACAGGCCATGCTAGGGCCTCTCCCAGGATCTGCACTGCCTCAGAGCTCAGGGCTGTTCCCACTCTGCACACATTGATTGGGCTGAGCACCTGGCAGAAGTCACACAGTCACCACCTCGTGCTGCCATTCATGGAGCCATCAGGCTGCTCAGCTCTCTGCTCTACCAGCCATGTGCTCTCCTATGCCTGGCAGGGCCTTGAGCCTCCTGTTTTGTTTTTCCTTACATAAGTGCAGGAAGTCCAGGTCGAGGCTGCACCATTGCCCCTAGTGCTGAGCTCGGGTGGCGTTCACTCTTTTTTTTTTTTTTTTTTGAGTTGGAGTCTAACTCCAACACCCAGGCTGGAGTGCAGTGTCATGCTCATGGCTACCCCAGCATCAACCTACTGGGCTCTGGCGATCTTTCCACCTCGCCTCAGTCTTCCCCGTAACCGGGTGAACTATAGGCGCGTGCTACCACACCCAGCTAATTTTTGAATTTTATTGTAGAGATGAGGTCTCGCCGAGTTGCCCAGGCTGGTCTTGGACCTGCAGGCTCAGGCAGTCCACTCACCTTGCCCTCCAAAGTGCTGGGATTACAGGCTGAGCCACCAAGCCCGACTGGCATTCACCTTGAATTGCTTCTTCCTAGGCCTAGGTCACACCTAACCTGAGAGGCCACTGCCCTCTTTCTCCTGGAGGTTAGACTCCAGCCTCAGCCTCTCCTCTTCTCTGAGGGCAGCTTCTGGGTCTGTCTACTCCCAGCAATATGCAAGTGTAGGGAGGGAGTATCAGAAGAAGGCAGAGTACTCTAACTATAAATCACAATGCATTCTGTATGTCCCAAAGCATTGTTCTGGCCAGTGTTAGAAAGTGAGGCAGAGCTGAACTGTGGACGTGGACTTCGTCTTTCCTGTTAGGGAACTGTGTGACTTTACTTACGATGTTAGACTTGTTTGTATGGGCCCAAAGCCTTGCTTATGGACCTTTCCCATTTTCTTACTAAATACATAGTTGGATGGGCAGGGTAGGCACGGGGACAAGAAATAGCATTAAAATTAAAATTAACATCGTTGGCCTCTAGAGGGCACCCCTGGCTCACCTCCATAGCGCTTGCTCCCTTAAATGCCCCAAGATGCGCATCCTGGTCTGAGGCAACTCCAGCACCACCAAGCCTGGAGTGGGACAGGGCAGGTCATTTTTCAAATCTGACTGGGCCACATTTTAAGGGATTACAGTCACAAGGAGCATAGATGTGGACTCTTAATTGTCCTGGTCTGAGCAGCCCTAGGTATAGCTGCTTCTCCCAGTCAGAGAGCCCTTGTTTACCCAGAAATGATCAGTAGCCCAAGCCATCTTCTTCTTAGGATTAGGGTCAAATCTTTGCATCTGTAGGTGTATTTGTGTGTCACTTATTTTCTCCAAAGCTGGTGACTTTTCTTTGGAAACTCTTATTGTTGCAGAAATAAGATCTAAGACGCTACTCTGGACTTAGAGAAAATAGATCCCTCATCAGAGTTCAGCCCAACTTTCTAGACTGCATGGGGCTTGTGGCCTAAACTTCCAGCGTGTCCCCAAAGAGGCGTGACCAAATTCACATATTGGTACAACCCCTGAGACCTTCTCAGTGTTTGTCCAGCTTCATCATTGCTCTACTAAGTCCAGAACTTCAACTAGCTATGAGGCAGATGAGGTTAGACTGGAAAAAAGCATACCCCTGCTTAGTTTCATAAGACAAGAATCTGAGAAAAGGGTAGATCAATACTCTCTTTATTTTAAGCTAAGGTATACAGTAAAACTACAATGATTTATCCATTCCTGCAGGTTTTGATTTGTATCATTTTTTTATAATTGATCATTATATTTTTGCAGACATTCAGTTTTCTATTTATCGCTTATTCAACCTCAAACTTGATCAGACATCCAAATATCTCCTCTAGAATTCAAATGCCTTAGGCCATCTATCAGACAAATTTCCCTGGCCTTTCAAAGCCTCTGGCCTCAGATCTGGACTTATCACTCTGTGTGCCATTCAGCAAATTCTTATTGAGCCAACCACGTGCTACACATTGTGCCTGGCCCTGGAAACACAAAGGGAACAAGATGGTTGTGATTCTTGCCTTTGTGTAGCATCTAACAGGAGATTCAGGAAAAACTCCAACAAGCTCTGTAGCAATGGGTTTCCTATCCCTAGTTGTTTTCTGGTCTCTGGAGCTGACACCTACTGTCATGAGATGGCACACATGTGCCTCCTGAGGATGAGAGGGCTGCTCCTCAGTGTCCTGTCTGGGTGAGGGTCTCCACCTCTTAAGTTAGTGCCCAACACTGGAAACTCAGAATCACCTTCCACCTTTTCCCAGTTTGTCTATATCACATGAAACGAAGCAGAACAGCTGTGTCTTCAGTCTAACCTGCCTCATAGTTGAAGTTCTGACCTTACTGGAGCAATGGTGAGACAGGAATCATAGGAATATGTAAATCTGGCCATGCCTCATTGGGGACTTGCTGTAACTTTTGTCCTTAAAATTTTTTAACTAACCCTATTGGAAAGCTGGGGAGGGCAAGAGCGCATATAGATGTGGTGGAAACTTATCCCCAACTTCTTGTGCAGCTAAGACAACAGCCGAGCTAGGCCTGACCAGTCAAGCAGGAGCCACACAGTCGGTTATGGAGGTGCAGGTGAGCACACGCAGGGAAGGGTAGGCCCACTCTTTTGCATAACAAATATATAAAATTCTGGCTCTTTAAAATAGCCACATACATAACTTTGATAGAAATACAAACTAAACAAAAAAATGACTTATGTGAAGTGCAAAACTTTTTACAATAATATAGAACTTACAGAAAAAATGTCTTAGGGGGCAAAGAGCTAGCCATGAAGAGAAAGATTGATATACTCATTTGGGACTGGGCATGCTGGCTCACACCTGTAATCTCAGCACTTTGGGAAGCCAAGACCAGAGGATTGCTTGAGGATAGAAGTTCAAGAACAGCCTGGGTAATAGAGATCTCATTTCTGCAAAAAGGTAAAAAAAAAAAAAAATTAGCCAGATATGATGGCACAATACCTGTGTGGCTGAGGTGCCAATATCCCTTGAGCCCAGGAGGTGGAGCTGCAGTGAGCTGTGATCATCTACTGCAATGCAGCCTGGGTGACAGAGCAAGACCCCATCTCTAAAAGATATATATATTTAAATTGTTTTAGTAAAAAAAACTTTTGTTTTATTATAAATGTTAAATTTTTGTTTATCTAGAGACACCATAAAACTGAAAAGAAAAGGAACAAAATGGGAGAATATCATTGCAGCACATGTAACCAATAGAGTATCTGTATTCTGAATATATAAAGAGCTTCTATTCAATTTCTAAAAACTGTCCATAGAAAAATGGGCTAAATAGAAACATGAGAATAATTGGGTAGGGATCCAAGATGGCCACCTTGTAATAGCCAACTAGCATCTCTCAGGGCAGACCAGGGAAGAAAGTCCCAGTAGCCAGTGACCCCAAGCAGCTTGAGCAGGCTAAGACAGAGAACTCTGATGACACATAGGGAGTGAGGAGGAAAGAGAGCAGATGGCTGGCTTTGGAGCCCTTATGCCCCATCTCTTTCAGGCACAAGCTCATACCAGATTTGCAATCCTGACATATATGTGAGAGGAGTCAGTGCTATTGACATGGTCTGTGACTGTTCTCCTCCCCCCAGCCACACGGTGTCCAGTCCCACATGGATACAGAGCCCATGTGGAGCACCAAGCTCTTCTGAGCTCTAAAGACCTATGGCCAGTCAATCCCTGAACATGTGCACCCCACCAACAATACTTGGTGGCCAGCTCCCAGACTGGGAAAAACCACTTTCCAGCTCCACTCACCCCACGGGCGAGTCCCACCACAGTAAGTGCTGGTTTGCAGCAAGCTTTAACAGATCTTCCTGCTTTTGCGTTCTAAGTGAAGATAAGCCTCTGGTAGGGGAGGGGCAGTTGAGAGAAGCACCTGGTGGCCCTGTCTCCCTGTGGGAGCACTTCTGGGTAGAAGATGGCACTGCCACAGCAGCCATGGTACCACCCTCTCTCCTGATCCCCACAGAGAGCTCACAACTAGGGATCAGAAAGCATTTTGACCAGCCTGGATGTGGGAAGAACTTTGTGGTAGAAAATCACTTTGAGTTCTGAGCACTACCTAGCAGGAGAGGTGAAACTGGAGATGGTGGAGTGGTGCCAGCAGCCCCCTTCTCCCTGTGTGAAGTCTTTTCAATGGTAGAAAAGGCCCTAAGAAGTTAGACCATACCTAACTATAAAACAACAACAGCAAATCATAATATTCAACCTCTGTGGAAAAGTGTGGTGATTTTTTTTTTTTGTAAGAAACTTCAATATCCCACTTTCTTTCTTTTTTTTTTTTAAGAAACTTCAGTATCCCACTTTCTTTTTTTTTTATGGTGATTTCTAAAATAATTGAAATTGACCTTACATATGACCCAGCAGTCCCCCTTCTGGGAATATACCTGGAGGAACTCAAATCTTTCTACAAAAAAGAATACCTGCACATGCATGTTTATTGCAGCACTATTCACAATAGCCAAAACATGGAATCAACTGTGCTGCCCATCAAAACTGTACTGAACTTTTAAAATGTGGTAAGTATACACAATGGAATATTACGTAGCCATAAAGCACAAACATGGACTTTGCAGCAACTTGAATGGTTTAGAATCTATAATATTCAGTGATCTATCATAGAAACAAAGAACAGAGTACTACATGTTCTCACTCATGGGCAGACCCTGAACATTTGCCATAATACTGTGGGAAGGGGATTGGCAGTGGCAGATACTGCCAGGGGAGGGGGACACAGCATTGATGGGGGTGCCTGATCTTAGGCTGGGCAGGATAGGGACTAAGGGGAGGCCCAGGATTTGCCTGTATGATATCCACTTGTTTACCTGGTTGTGGGTTGTACCAGACATCTTCAAAATAAAATATTTAAAAAAATTTTTTTTTTTTTTAGTTGGATGGAGTCTCACTCTGTCATCCAGGCTGGAGTGCAGTGGCACACTCACTGCCACCCCAGCGTCGACCTGCTGGGCTCCAGCAATCCTTCTGCCTCAGCCTTCCAAGTAGTCAGAACTACAGGCACATGCTACCATGCCCAGCTAATTTTTGATTTATTGTAGAAACGAGGTCTCACCAAGTTGCCCAGGCTGGTCTCAAACCTGCAGGCTCAGCCAATCCATTCGCCTTGGCCTCCCAAAGTGCTGGGATTACAGGTTGAGCCACCAAGCTCAGCCAAAATATAATTTTTAAAAAATTATAATAAAAACAGAAGAGTTGGTCTTCACAAATGAGGAAGAACCAGTGAAAAAAATACCAGCACTTCCCAAAGCCTTAAAGAGACATCACCCACAAAAGTATCTCCCAGACCCCATACAGTGAAACTCATCCAGAACTACCTGTCCCTGAAGACAGACACAGAATTCAGACAGTGGATGCAAAAATAGCCAAGGAAAAAATGAGAAGCTGAAGCAAAGATCACTCAGGCAAAAAAAGCAGTGCAGGAAATAAAAGTTGAGCTGGCCAAAATAAGAAAGGTACAATCTGAAGTCCTAGAAATGAAGAATTCTTTCCTGGAATTTCAAAGAACAATGACAAGCCTAAACAGCAGAATTGATCAGGCAGAGGAAAGAATCTCAGATCAAAATATTGAACTAACCCAGTCTGACAAAAACAAGAAGAATGGCTCAGAAAGAATGAGTAAAGCCTATGAGAGGTGTGGGATTATGTAAAGAGACCAAATCTATGGTTTATTAGTATCCCTGAGACAGAAGGGGAAACAACACTCTGGAACAAGCATTCCAAGAGATCACCCAAGAAAATTTCCCCTATCTCACTAGAGAGGTAACCTTCCAAACACAAGAAATCCAGAGAATCCCTGCAAGGTACTACATGAGAAGACCAGCCCTAAGACATAATTATCTCTACAAGGTAAGCATGAAAGAAAAAAAAATAAAGGCAGCTAGAGAGAAGGATCAGACCACCTACCAAGGAAGACCCATCAGAATTGCAGCAGACTTCTCAGCAGAAACCTTACAAATCAGAAGGGACTGGGGCCCCATCCTTAACTTTCTTAAAGAAAAGCAGGCCGTTACCTTACTAGACTCTGGTGTGGCTGTGTACTATTTGAGCTGTGACCATCGCCATGTTTCCTGACTTTGGCCGCTTTCCATACCTTGGGGAAGTGAATCTCCTCTTTCTTTCTGTCTCTAATTTACCTTTTAAATAAACTATATTTTCTAATTAAAAAAAAAAAGAAAAGCAATTCCAGCCAAGAACTTCCTTCTATGTCAAGTTAAACTTCATCAATGAAGGACAATTATAATCCCCTTCAGACATCCAGTCCCTAAGAGAATATGCCACCTCCAGACCAGCCCTTTAGGAGATGCTTAAGAAAATTCTGGGCATAGAAACAAAAGAACAGTTCCACCCATTGCAAAAGCACAGGTAAGCACAGTGTTAATATATCATACAGATCAACTAAAAAATCTGAAGAAGAAAAAGAACAACAACAAGCAGCAAAACAACTTTTTAAGAGCATTATGGCAGGGATAAACCTTCACATATCAATAATTGGCTTGAATATTAATGCACTGAACATGCCACTCAAAAGACAGAGAGTAGCAAACTGGATAAAAGAAACATGATACAACATTCTTCTGCCTCCAGGAAACCCATCTCACTGCACGGATACCCATAGGCTTAAAGTAAGGGACTGGAGAAATGTCTTCCAGGAAAATGGAAAACAAGAGTAGGGGTAGCTCTTATATCATACAAAACAGACTTCAAACCAATGAAAGTTAAAAAGGTCTCAGACACTACATAATGATAAAAGGCTCAATCCACCAATAAGAAATATCCATCTTAAATATTGCATCCAACACAGGTGCATCCAGATTTATAAAACAATTGCTATTTAAATTAAAAGAGGACATACACACCCATAGTCAGATACTTTGATACCCTGCTAACAGCCTAAGACAGATCATTAAGGCAAAAAACTAACAAGGAGATCTGGAACCTTAACTCAATACTTGACCAATTGGACTTAATAAACATCTACAAAACACTTTACCCAACAACCACTGATTATACATTAAATTAGCCAATACATGGAACATACTCCAAGACTGATCAAATTCTCAGGCATAAGTCAAGAATAAAACAATTTCAAAAAGTTGAACTAATGTCAAGCATCTTCTCAAACCACAGTGGAATAAAACTAAATATCATCACTGCAGAAATCCTCCAAAACACTTAAGACATGGAAATTAACATGCTTCTGAATGACTTTTGGGTTAACACATAAATCAAGGCAGAAATAAAAATATTCCTGGAAAAAAATGAAAACTGGAAACAAAGACATAACATATCAAAACCTTTGGGAGAGTGTGGCCAGGCAATTCAGACCTAGCAGGGCTTTCCTTACCCCAGTGTATTGTGAAGGGTACACTTGTCTCTTCTCTTTATCGTGGCTTCTTCTGATATTCAGGTGAAAGAATTGGAGAAGAATGCCTCAGACCAGGCTTTTGAGCTTATTCTCAGCCCTTGATTAAAAGAATTCATTCCAGGATTCCCCTTTCACCTCCAAAGAAGGATAATTCCCTGGAGGAAATTCAGATGAAATTGGAAGCTGTAGAAGAAAGATGCAAATCCCATGAAGCTGAGGTCTTGTAGTTTGCTGAGAAACAAGAGCATGAGAAAGAAGTACTTCAGAAAGCAGTAGAAGAAAACAACTTCAGTAACATGGTAGAGGAGAAACTGACCCACAAGATGGACATTAACAAAGAACCAAGAGGCACAAATGGCTGCCAAACTGGAGAGTTTATGAGAGAAGGATAAGCACTTTGAAGATGTGTAGAAGAACCAAGAATCCAAATATCCTGCTGATGGGACTGAAGCTGACCAATTTGTTCTTTCTCCCCCTCCCTAAATATCCAAAGAGTGTACTGTCCAGTATCATTTTATTTTTTTCCCTCCTGACAAATATTCCTGAAGCTGTTGTAGGACTGTATAGGTAGATCCAGACTGTAAGATGTTGTTTTAAGAACTAAAGGGAAGAAACAAAGTGGTTTTTAAAAAAAGTATTGGTCTTTCTAATGTAGCTGTTTCTACTTTCATCTTTTCTACTTCAGTACACTTGGTGTACTGGGTTCATGGCTTGTACTGTATTGGCTCTGTGAAAACATTTGTGAAAAGAGTATGTAATGGCTTCTTTTGAACAGTCAGATGCTGATTATCTGTTCATTTTTCAATCCCAATACCATTCCAATGTTACCAGATGCTACTGGACTTGAATGGCTAATAAAACTGTACAGTGCTCTCTCTATATATATTAAAAAACACTCTGGGATACCATGAAAGTGGTGCCGAGAGGGAACTTTATAACATTACATGCACATATCAAGAAAATAGAGGGATCTCAAATAAACAGCCTAACTTCACACCTAAGGGAGCTGGAAAGACAAGAACAATTAGGTCCTAAATTTAGTAGAAAAATTCAGATTACTAAAATAAAGTAATAATTGCAGGAACTAGAAGCCAAAAACATCATAGAAAGGATCAGCAAGACAAAAACCTTGTTCTTTCAAAGGACAAATAAGATTGACAGACCCCTGGCAGACTGACTAAATTAGAGAGAGAGAGAAGGTCTGAATAAATACAATTAGAAATGAAAAAGGCATGTCATGACTGACCCTGAAGAACTTCAAAATATTATCAGAGATCAATACAAGCATCTGTATGTGAACAAACTAGAAAATCTAGAGGAAATGGAGGGATTCCTGGCATCACACAACTTCCAAAGGTTAAAACGGGAAGAAATTGAAACCCCAAATCGACCTATAACAATCCAAGAAATTGACTAAGTTATAAGAAACCTCCCCACCAAAAACAAAGTTCTGAGTCAGATGATTTTTCAGCTGAATTCTATAAGACATAAAAGGAAGAGCTGATCCTATTGAAAGTATTCCAGGCAATCAAGAAGGAAAGCTCCCTAGCTCATTTTATGAAGCTAATAGCTTCCTGATACCCCAAATTGGCAAAGACCCCAAAAGGAAAGAATTACAGGCCAATTTTCCTGATGAACATAGATGCAAAAGTTCTCAACAAGAGTCTAACAAATTATATCCAACAGTACATTTCAAGGATCATCTAACATGACCAGGTAGACTTCATTCCTGGAATGCAGGGTTGGTTTAGCATTCTTAAGTCTATAAACATAATTAATCACAATAACAGGCATAAAACCAAGAACCACATGATTATCTCATTATTAAAAAAGCATTCAATAAAATTCAGCATCCCTTCTTGATAAAAATCCTCAAATACCTATACATTGAAGGAACATTCATCGAAACTATAAGAACCATCTATGACAAACCTGCAGCCAACATCATGCTTCATGGGCAGAAGCTGGAAGCATTCCCCCTAAGAACTGGAACAAGACAAGGATGCCCACTGTTGCGGGGGACCAGCCCCTGCAGAGAGATTAGGGTCCCTGAGCGGTGTGGCGGCGTCGGCGATTGTTCCTGGACTCCTGTCTAGTGCAGGAGCCGATCCTGTCTAATACAGGAGTCGATACCCTGGAAACTGGACTCTTGTCTAGTGCAAGGGCCGATACGCTGGGCTCCTGTCTAGTGCAAGAGCCAGTTCTGCAGAAAAGATAGATATAGAGAGAAGGAAGGAAAAGGACAGAGAAACAAGAAAAAGAAAGAGAATGGACCACTGTTCAAACGGATTTGAGCAGAAGCCGTTTAATGGAAGTCTTCATGCTTCTTTTATCCCAAATTTTCACGGGTTAAATCACAAGACTTTCACGTGGACACAGAGCCAGGTGGATGAGGGGCGCCCCCCC
>CAUYQG010022176.1:0-26609 GCA_963574415.1 Tarsius wallacei
TCTCTCTCTCTCCTCCTTTCCTTAACCTTCTTTAATTCTGTTTTTCAGGGAAGGTTGGGTTGCTTTTGCTTCACTTGTGCAATCTCCTGTTCTTCCTTATGAGGGTCCTCTGGCTTTGTTCACTTTTGAGGTTGGAGTGTGGGCTGTGGGCTGTACTTTTTGCAGTTTTGAGGTTTAGTTGAGGGGGAAGCTGTGATTCATAATCTGTATGCCGATTCCAGCATCCCCCAGTCGGTGTATGAGCCCACTGGAACCTACTTCCCACCGTCTTACAATCTTTCTGTGCAGCAGAATGTAGGTTTGGTCCCTCAGCCTCCCAAGGCGCGGGATTACTTTGAGCTGTAACCTGAGACGTCTGCTGCTTAGTTCCCAGGGGAGTGGCTTTGTCTTCTGTTTAGTCACGTTACCTTGGGAACCCAGGTGGAGACTGCTTGTAGGTGGGCGGGGCAACGCGAGTCTCTGCCTGGAGAGTGGCCAAAGTGATAGGGTCCTTTTTCTCTGCTCTTTGGGTCCCTGGGCAATCAACTATGATGGTCTGTGGTAGTGTGATAGTGTGAGCCTCCTGGGGATCAGCTGCACAGCTGGGCGCTCCACTCAGGGCTCCAGAGCTCCAGATTTCAGAGCCATGAAGCTCCAAAGGGCAGGCGGTGAGCAGCGAAAGTGGCCCCGCGCCACTGCCAGCGTACTTCAGTCAGAAATGGAATCAGTCTCTCCGAGGGGCGGGTGCCCAGAGCATCCCAGGGCGACCAGAGGCTTGGTCTGGGCTTGATGCAGCCAGGGAGGGAGCTGAGACCCGAGCCTTCCCATCCACGAGGGAGCAGCCTAGGACACGATAACCGGCCCTGAGCCTTGGACCTACGCATCCAGCTGTGGGCTAAGGGGTAGGGAAAGGGGGGCAAGAGTCTTTTTGGGGAACTCACATTCGGAGAATCTCACAGTTCCACCTATGTTGCTGCCATCTTAACCGGAACTCCGATTTGTAGTTCTTAAATTACTGATAGTATACCTTTTTTTGTATTTGTGGATTTCATTTTTATATTGTATGGTGTGGCTGCATCTTAACTTACCTAAATCTTTATAATCATTTAGATTGTTTTCAGTGTTATTCAAATAAACAATATTTCTATGAACATTCTCATAGGTATTGAGTATTACGAATTTTGTTTAGGATAGAATATAGAGTTAAAGTTAGACTACTAATTTAATATGCATATTTCGGGGGAGGGGATTTCCAGCAACATTTGACACCATAGAGAAAGCAAATAGGTGGAATTAATCAAGTTGAGTTTTTTGCGCCATAACAGTGCAAGATAATTTAGAACATTGATAGAAAAAGTCACTAAAATTATGATGTCATCAAATCTGAAGTGTGTAAGGAAGACTATAAAGGCAGCAGGGGAATCAGAATTGATATATACAGAGGAAGAAAGGGTCACTGAGAAGGAGGCCCAGTGACATGGGAAAAATGGAGGGATTATACTGTAAGTACAGAAAGTTGTGGTAAGAGAACAGGTGTCTGAATAAGTGATTTCAGAAATAAGATAATTCTTGCGTAATGAAAAGGACCACATATGACCATAGGTTGCTAATGTAAAATGTAGGTGGCAAACTTTGGTAATATATTGTAAACCATGCGTCTTCCAGGGAGTTAATATCCAGAATATACAAGGAACTCGAACAACCTATTAGTAAAGACAAACAAACAAAAAACAAATGATTTGATTGAAAAGTGGGCAAAAGACCTGAGTAGGCATTTCTTGAAAGGAGACATTCAGTCATTATGTTAAAAAGATACCTTCACCTGCATGTTTATTGCAACACAATTCATAATTACAAAGATGTGGAATCAACCTAAATGCCCATCAACTGATCAGTGGATAATGAAAATGAGGTATATATGCACCATGGAATACTATTCAACTATCAAAAAGAATGAAATAGATGGAGCTGGTTGGTGGCGCTTGGTTGTGAGGTGATCATGGGCAAGAAATTTTAGAATCTGCTCATGTTTGCCTAATAAATGTGACTGCCACAGGAACTGAAATTCTTAAAAACCTGGCACTACCAGGTATTGGTTCATTTACAATTATTGATGGAAATCAGGTCAGCAGAGAAGATGCTGGAAACCATTTCTTCCTTCAAAGAAGCAGTATTGGCAAGAACCAAGCTCAAGCTGCCATGGAATTCTTACAAGAATTAAATAGCAATGTCTCTGGAAATGTTGTGGAAGAGAGTCCAGAAAACCTTCTAGACAATGATCCTTTATTTTCCTGTAGGTTTACCATTGTGGTTGCAACTCAACTTCCTGAAAGTTCATTACTACATTTAGTAGATGTTCTCTGGAATTCCCAAATTCCTCTTTTGATCTGTAGGACATATGGACGAGTTGGTTATATGAGGATCATTATAAAAGAACATCCACTAATAGAATCTCATCCAGATAATGCATTAGAGGAACTACGACTAGATAAGCCATTTCCTGAATTGAGAGAACATTTTCAGTCCTATGATTTGGAGCATATGGAAAAAAAGGACCATAAACATACTCCATGGATTGTGATCATCGCTAAATATTTATCACAGCGGTATAGTGAAACAAGTGGGTGAATACCTAAAACATATAAAGAAAAAGACTTCAGAGATTTGATTAGACAAGGAATTCTAAAAAATGAAAACAGTGCTCCAGAAGATGAAGAGAATTTTGAAGAAGCTATTAAAAATGTGAACACAGCACTAAATACCACTCAGATCCCAAGCAATATTGAAGACATATTCAGTGATGATTGCTGCATAAATATCACCAAACAGACTCCATCATTTTGGATTTTAGCTCATGCCTTAAAGGACTTCGTGGCCAAAGAGGGTCAAGGAAATTTACCTGTTCGAGGCACAATTCCTGATATGATTGCAGATTCAGGCAAATATATAAAACTGCAAAACATTTACTGTGAAAAAGCCAAGAAAGATGCTGCTGCTGTGGATAATCATGTTGCCAAATTTCTGCAGTCCATCGACCAGGCACCAGAGTCCATTTCAGAGAAAGAATGAAAATTACTCTTCAGCAATTCTGCATTTCTTTGAGTGGTAAGATGTCGATCTAAATTAGCTGAAGAATATGGTTTGGATACGGTTAACAAGGATGAAATTTTTCCAGCATGGACAATCCAGATAGTGAAATAGTATTGTACTTAATGCTATGGGCTGTGGATAGATTGCACAAACAGCATGGTAGATATCCAGGGGTATCTAACTATCAACTTGAAGAAGATATAGGAAAATTGAAGTCTTGTCTCACTGGCTTCCTTCAGGAATATGGTTTCTCTGTAATGATGAAAGATGATTATATTCATGAATTTTGCCAATATGGAGCTGCTGAGTTATGAAAACTATTGCTGCATTCTTGGGGGGAGCTGCTGCTCAAGAGGTTATCAAAAATAATCACCAAACAATTTGTAATTTTTAATAATACTTGCATTTATAGTGGCATGTCACAAACTTCAGCAACTTTCCAGTTGTAGAGAAAGCACCCTATTGTGTTAATGATTGAAACTGTAATTTCCTTTAGGTTGTGCTTTAGTCTGTAAAATTCTGCTAAAGGAGAACTAATAAGTTGTTTCCTTAATAAACATTTTCTCATTTGTAAAAAAAGAATGAAGTAGTGTCTTTTGCAACTGGGATGGAATTGGAGAACGTCATTCTAAGTAAACCAACCCAGGAACAGAAAACCAAACACCACGTTCTCACTTATAAGTGGGAGCTAAACTAAGGATCTGCAAAGACACAGAGAATGATATAATGGGAATGAATATTGGAGGCTCAAAGGTTGAGGGAAGGGATGGAGGGAAGAAAAATCACCTATCAGGTACAACGCACACAGGTGGGGGTGGTGGGTAATTAAAGCTCAGACTTCTTCATCACTATACAATGTAACCATGTAATCAAAAATTATTTGTACCCCCTAAAACTATCAAAATAAAGACAAAAAGGAAAAAAGCATAAAAGCAGACAGATATATAGCCAACAGATAAATGAAAAAAAATGCTCAACATCACTAATCACAAAGAAATGCAAATCAAAACCAAATGAGATATCACCTCACCCCAAATACAATGGCTATTATAAAAAGATAAAACATGATAAATGTTGGCATTGATGCAGATAAATTAGAAACCTTATACATTGTTGGTGGGAATGTCAACTAATATGAGGGGGGATCCAAAAAAAACAGAATTATCTTCTGGAGGGCAGACCTCTTTGTAGTACACTCAAAATTTGTTCCTCGGATCAAGTGGTCAACCAAAGTTTTTATTCAGAAGTTTTAAGAAGGTTGCATCACGATTTGTGAAAGAAACATCCTGAGTTGTGGCAAACTGATGACTGGTTCTTTCACCATGACAACCACTTGCCCACAACACACTGAGCGTGCAGAATTTTCTGACCAAAAACCACATGACCCCATGCCACATCTTCCCTATTCACCTGGTCTCACCCCAAGCAACTTCATTTTGTTTGCCCGGATGAAAAAAGTCCTCAAAGGGAAACATTTTGCCAATATGGAAGAGGTGAAACAAAAAAATGGCAGAAGCCCTAAAAGGCATCAAAATTGACAAGTTCAAAACTGTTTTGAGTGGTGGAAAAAGCATCTCGATAGGTGTATTGCATCAAGCAGAGAGTACTTTCAGGGTAACTAAAGTTTAAACATGTAAGAATAAATATATAATTTTTTTATAAATTCCAGATTTTGGAGGGTCCTCCCTCATGTAGCTATTGTGGAATACAATAGGGGGTTTCACTAAAAATATCATGTGATCTAGACATTCCACTAGTGGGTATTCACCCAAAGGAAATTAGTATGTTGAAGGGAAATCTGTATTCCCATATTTACTGCAGTACTATTCACGATAGCCAAGATACAAGATCATCCTTAGTGTTCACCAATGGATAAACTGATAAAGAAAATGAGGTATATCTACAAAATGGAATAATATTTAGTCATAAAAAGGATGAAACCCTGTCATTTGCAGCAATGAACCTAGAAGACGTTATGTTAAGTGAAATAAGCCAGGCACAAAAAGACAAAAAGCACATCATCTCACTCAGCTGTGGATCCTAAAAAAGTTGATCTTGTGGAATTGCAGAGTATGATAGTGGTTGCTAGAGGTAGGGAAGGGATGCGGAGAGAATGGCTAATGAGTACAAAATTACAGAAAGAAGGGAAAAGTTCTGGTGTTCTATTCCACATTAGAGCAACTATATTTAACAAAATTATATATTTCAAAGCATCTAAAAGAGAGTCTTTCTGATATTTTCACCTCAAGGAAATAAATGTTTGAGATGATGGAGATGATAAATAACCTGATTTGGTCACTGCACAATGTATACAAGTATCAAAACCTCACACTATACCACATAAAATGTGAAATTCTTGTGTCAATGAAAAAGAAAATGAACTTCTAAAAAATACAGAATTTGTTGTAAGTTAAAATGAGGCCAGAGAATTGAATCAGGTCATCTAAAGAGAAAATGATGGAGTTACTCAGCATGATGGACCCCAGAATAAGGCTTTGGGACAAGTGAGAAGGTTTCTATAGAAACAGAGAGTATCCAGGAAATCTGCGGGTGGCAATGCCAAGGAGTGCCTGTGATATGTAGCATGGGCTTCTAAGGAGTAAGAGAATTTCTCATAGGAAAAGAAAAATAATGAGCTGAAAGGAACTGGATGAATCAAGAAGAATCTATACACCATATTCCCCACACTGAAGTCCCTTGGGGTTTGAGAAAATGAGTAATCTCTACTGAAAATACAAAAGAAACAATGTCTCCAAGGGAAATCCAGGTTACAGTTAAAGCCAGGAGTAGCAAGGAACTGTCAGTAAAGAAGCAGCCTAGGGAAGTTGGAAAGTTTGCTAGTCATATGGATGGACTTCCAGAGAGAACAACTGAAAGTTCTGTCAAGTGAGGGAGTAAAAGGGTGCTGGGTCAAGGGAGAAAAGTCAGAATAGTATAGTGATAAAAGTACCGGAGAGAATAGGGAACCCAAGGGGCTTGTGATTTGGATGGGGATCAAAGAAACCAGGAATGGTTAGCAGAGAGGGTTGCTACATCAGACAAAAGAAAGGGACAGCGTGCAGTAGCCCCCTTAACTATCTGACATGGAGTTAGGCATCTCAGGCGGTGAGCAAGGAAGTCCAAATCTAGTCATTAGGCACTCAGGCGTGGGCAGTCATCCTTCCAGACTCGGCCCTATGTTAATGTTCCAGTTAAGTATACGGCATCAAATCAAGGGAACACAGGGATCAAGGGGCAAGGTACAAAATGTTCAGTGCTACACTGAAGCGCCCCCTGCAGGATCCTGTCCAGAGATACAGAAGGAAGTAATGCTGCTGCTCAGTGCTTTGTGTCATTTTGCGTTCCTCCTACCTGCCCCATTCATTTGGCCCAAGTCCCAGCCCTACACGCTTTTTCACACTGCTGCTTATGCTACTTGGCTCTCTGGTCTTCAGTGTCCCTGTGGTAAAATGAAGACAACATTTCTATTCACATCTATTCATGCAACAACGTAGTAAGGGGAGGAGAGTGGTGCACTGACTCCTTCCCATTTTCCCAATTTCTACTTTAGAACTGCTCTCCTAGACTGGGTATAGTGTCTCACTACTATAATCCCAGCACTGTGGGAGGCCGAGGTGAGAGGATTGCCTGAATCTACGGGTTCAAGACCAGCTTGGGCAACTTAACAGGACCTCATCTCCACAATAAATGAAAAATTAGCTGGGGGTGGTGGCGCACACCTGTAGTTCCAGCTACTTGGAAGGCTGAGGTGGAAAGATCGCCAGAGCCCAGCAGGTTGAGGCTGCTGTGGCTGTGAACGTGCCACTGCACTCCAGCCTGGGCAACAGAGTAAGACTCCAACTCAAAAAAAAAAAAAAAAAATGAACTGCTCTCCTGGCCCCAATCCCTAACTCTATCCTGCTCTAGATCAATCTTCACCTACTGAAGGGGAAAACTTCATGGTATCCCAACAACAGAACTAACATCACACCCGCATTTCTTCTCTTTGCTATTTCCTATGATCACTCTTCAACCTAGAAACTGGGGTCATTTCCCTGATTGGTGGGCCCTCCTCACTGGATCACAAAGGGAGAGACATGTATGGTTCATACAGGGCATTTCGTCATGTGATGATGGTAGGGATGGGTGTGTGAGAGAAATGCTGGAGTGGGCCTGTGCACACCCGAATTATTCATTTTGACTCATTTGGACAAGTGAGTAGTAACTAGTGTTCTCACTAGAAAAAATGACTACAAAGCTACTTCCAGTTTCTCTATCTCAACTCCAGCCTTCACCTTTTTCTGTTCTTTTCCACTCTCATCGCCCAGGTCTCATTTCTCCTGATTTTCCTCAATTTTCCACCTTTTTCTGTTTTCTGCCCTATCTGTAACCCCTCTCTGACTAACATCACCCCTTCCCCACCACCTTACCATAAGGATCGCCATGCCCAGCTCTTCCTCTGTTGGTTTCAAATTGTGCATTTGCTGCCCTGTGTTTATTGAGGTCGCAATTTCCATTACTCTCCTCCCTTTCCACCAACTCCTCCTCCTAGTCTTTGTTTCTAGTCTCTTGTACTCCAGTCTCCTCACCCCATTCCAGTCCAGCCACCCTAACAAAACCTGACGATTCACAAATCTCATCCTGGAGATATGGATTTCCTGCTGCTGGAACAGTTCTCAAGGAATTCAAGATGGTGGCAAAGCAAGTCAGCCTTGTTAAGTGACAGAATTCCTTTTCCATGATCAGATCCTTGTTATCTTACCACTATGTGTTTTTTGCCTTTACCCCCATATTGTTGATCCTCTTCAGATGTCAGAGACATTCTAACAATTTCTCTGCAGAGTTTGTTGTGCTCTCAACAGAGCTCTGAGGATTGAGCCTGTCAGTCAGCTGCTTCTACCCCAGAATGGGAAAGGTTGCAAAATCTAGAAGGCAAGAATCTGTCCAGATCCTACCCAGCTGAGAGCATCAGATGAACAGATGATACGTTTTCAAATGCTCTTTCCAAATTAATATCTAGATTCAATACTGTCTCCATCAAAATCCCAACAGATGTTTTGAGGGAATCACACAAACTAAAATGTATCTGCAAATACACAGGGTCATAAATATACAAGACTCTCTCCTAAGAAGACATTTTCCCTACCAGATATCAGAACTTGTTACAGACATTATAGTGATCAAGATAGTGCAGTGCTCTTGCAAACATAGACAAATAGTCAAATGGCATAGAATAGAGTCCAGAAACAGACTCACACTTATATGGACACTTTCTTTAAGACCAAAGTAGCACAGCAGAACAGTAAGGATAGGACTGTCTTTTCAATAAATTGGTGCTGAGTCATTAGATATTTATTCAAAGAAAAAAATATTTAAGCTAGATTCTTACACCACACTCACAAATCATTTTCTCATAGATCCTAGGTCTAAATGTGAAAAGCTAAAAACAATCTTCTAGAATTGTTCTGCCCGTGGCTGGCTGTGGAGCACTTGAGATGTGCTATGAAGTATAAAATTTGCACTGAATTTTAAACACTGTCAGAAATATAAAGTATTTCAATCATTTGTATATTCAAACTTTGAAATAATTATTTGGGTAGCTTGAGTTAAATAACACATTATTAAATCTGTAGGGGTTTTTTGGTTTTGGTTTTGGTTTGTTTGTTTTTGAGACAGTCTCACTCTGTCACCCAGACTGGAGTGCAGTGGCGTGATCATGGCTCACTGCAACCTTGATCTCCTGGGCTCAAACAATCCTCCAGCCTCAGCCTCCCAAGCACTAAGACTACAGGTATGCACCACCATGCCTAGCTAATCTTTTTAATTTTCATTTTTATTTTCATAGAGATGAAATTTCACTATGTTGCCCAGTATGGTCCCAAACTCCTGGCCTCAAGCAATTCTCCCACCTCAGCCTCCTAAAGCATTGAGATTACAAGCATGAGCTACCATGCTTCATCTCTAGCATTAGTTTTATTTGATTCTTTTTGCTCTATTAATGTGGATACTATAACATTTTTAAATTACATGTGTACCTCTGTTCATATTTTTATTGGACAGCACTGATCTAAAAGGTAATCCAACCCTAACAGGTTCATTGCCTGATGCACAGCAAGTCATTATGCCAAAACATCAAGTTGCAGCAGAGAAAGGGGTTTCATCCTAGGGTCACTGAACCAAGAGATGGGAAGAACCTCAAATCCATTTCCCTGAGAAGTTTGAAGCTAAGGTTTTTAAGGGGCTTGAAGTAACCAAAGCATGGAGATCACTGATTGGTTGAAGAGTGAAGGATGAAGTCATGGAACAGGGAGATGAAGAAGATTTATTCTCATGCTGACCCCTTTCCTCGGTGGGTTTTCAAACTGGTTGCTGGAATTTGAGATCTGAAAAACATGTTAAGTGATCCTTAAAAGTCTCATGATTTTAATGTCTGAGAGCCTATATAGGAACAATGGAAATGTACATCCATTCTGAAACAGTATTATGACCCTAATGTCATAAATCCTACCTATAGAAACAATGAGGATGCCAACAGTCAATATCAAGTGACTTTTAGTAACAAGAAAGTGGGCAAAGTGCAGCTCAATTAATGTTTATCCTTTTTTAAATTTTAGTTTATTTTATTTTTGAGTCAGAGTCTTGCTCTGTCACCCAGGCTGGAGTGCAGTGGCACACTCACAGCCACCCCAGCATCGACCCGCTGGGCTCATGCAATCCTTCCACCTCAGCCTTCCAAGTAGCCAGAACTACAGGCACGCACTACCACACCCAGTTAATTTTTTATATGTATATATTGTAGAGACGAGGTCTTACCAAGTTGCCCAGGCTGGTCTCAAACCCCTGAGCTCAGGCAATCTTCTTGCCTTGGCCTCCCAAAGTGCTGGGATTACAGGGCTGAGCCACCACCGTACCTGGCCTCAATTAATGTTTAATTATAACTATATTTCTGCCTAGAACCCAGCATGTAATTTTTGATAACCCTGTGGGGACAGTTTCACTAATATAGAAAATATCTTTAGGACATCAAATTAGAAAAAGGTGTCTTCAGTGACATTTAAAAAATACTAACCATAAAGAAAAAGATTCCTATGTTTGGCCACAAGTAAATATTGGTGTCTAAACACACCATGGAGAAATTAAAAGGCAAGCCATACAGAAGGAAAGTAAATTTGCAGCACATGCAAGTCTCAAAATAATATATTAAGAACTCCAACAAATTGACAAAGAAAAGATAAACAATCTTCGGAAAAACATGTTGAACACTGTCTTCCAGACCTAAACACATTTGCATAAACACACACATTTGTATGAAAGAATGATATACATAGTGGAGAAAAGCACTGTCTTTAGAGTCAGTGTTTAGATGCTCACTAAAACCAGGGCGGCTTTTTTCTCCATGCTAGACCTTTGTTTCCTTTAAAATAAACTATAAGGTATATAGAGGATTTAAATTCATACAAAGTTAATTGGTGATTGCCAGGGGCTAGGGAAGGAGGAAATGGAGACTTGTTTAACACATTAAACAAGTCTTGGAAGATTGGTCTCACACAATATGAATATACTTAACACTAATATACTGTATACTTACATATGCCTAAGAAGGTAAATTTTACATTGTGCGTACTTTACCACAATTGTATTTTCATTACAATTAAAATAATTAAACTATAAAGTTCATCACATTACTTCAATTAGGAAAGGTTATTCTGCCTATATTATCACATTGGTGGTCTTAGCCACAGTGGACAGAGATGAAACCTCCATTTTTGTGTGAGATAGACAAAGAGGGTCTTGATTCTGGGGATCTACTTAAAAGTTAGAGAGGTTTCTTACTCCTTCCAAAATCTTTTTTAGTAAATGACTGGCCAACGTGAGGTCCAATCCTATGTCCATTACTTCCTGGGTTGGTCCCTTAACCAGAAGCCCTTACCTGGCAGTATCCAGGAGCAATTCTAATACCAGGCTGGGGGACCTGAGGAGTTGGGGCAGGTAAGTCGAGGGCAGGAAGGAGGCAGGGTGCATAATAAGATCCTGATTAGGAGGGTGCAGGGTGGAATGGATCCAGGCGGGAGCGTGTGTGGCCAAGAGTGAGATCTACAGCCGCAGGGCTGGACTACAGGAGCGCTGTTGTCTGGAGATGTTGGGGGACACCGTTTCCTGGAGTCAACAGAAGGCCCAGGACAGCGGGACAAAGATACTGAGAGAGGCTGGACCAGACCAGCAACGCCAAGGTCATGGCAGGACACCTGAGGAGCAAGATGATCCCAGGTGAGGTCCATCAGAACCAGATCTTGTGGGAACTGTACCTCAAGGAGCGCCAAACCCCAAAACTCTACACACAGTATCATATGAATTCCCTCCGCAAGGATGAGGGGTGCAGGGATGGAGGAAAGGCAATGGCTGGGAGGGTGCCTCGAGAAGGAAGAGGCCTGGGAGCTGTGGGAAGGGGGATGCAGGTCCCAGAAAAGGACAAGACACTTTCCCTAGCACTAGCCCCTTTCATAGAATCAGAGCAGAATGTTACAAAATGTACTCAGTCATAATTATTGAATATGAATATGAATAATGAATCGATTATCCGATGATTGTTAAAATCAGAAGGAAGATTTTTTTAAGTGGGGAAACTACAGTGAAAGGCATAGGGGTTTTGCAGTGAGGTAGACAGATTGGGCTCAACTCTGATTACTGAATGACCAAGAGGGAATTTATAGCCAAGAAGCAAAGTGGGGTTCAGTAAAAGAAAATTGCTAGGAGGAAACATCAAGGTTAGAGGCAGATACTGGCTAAACTTCACCTGCTAAGATTCTTGCTGAAGGCAGGCCAAAGGGATCAGACATCACCTGGGGGATGGTGGAGGATGAGGAATCTGAGCAAGATATCAAGGACAATCACATATTGAAGTGGAGGGTTCTGGTTAAACTGACTTAATGAGATTTTCTTATAATTGGACAAATGCAGAGTCCCAAAGTCAAGTCTAGTTGAAAAAGAGTTCAGGGATCCCGAGTAAAATTTCGACAAGGAGAGAATCTTTGTCAGGAGAGAACAAGAGTCATAAAGGAAGGAGGGTTTGGGTGAAGAAGAAATCACCTGTTAGCAATTTGGAAAAATATTACACAGCACAAGTAAATTAACTCGCCATTCTTTGTTTTCCTTTTTTTTTTTTTTTTGAGTTGGAGTCTCACTTCGTCGCCCAGACTGGAGTGCAGTGGCCACTCCCGGCCACCACAGCCTCAACCTGCTGGGCTCCGGCGATCCTTCCACCTCAGCCTTCCAAGTAGCTGGAACTACAGGCGTGCGCTACCACGCCCGGCTAATTTTTTTGAATTATTGTAGAGATGAGGTCTCGCCAAGTTACCCAGGCAGTCTTTGTTTTCTTAAAGAGTAAAGACCTGGCCCACATGAGTGCAAAGTGTACATGTGGAAACAGTGTATCTTTGACCCTTGTGGACATCTCATGGCAGGCTCACATGACAGGAAGGTCAAGTGCAGCTGGCCCAGCCAGGCCTTCCCTGTTCAGATCCTCCTAGGCTTTGTAGATCCCAGACTGCATGTTCCCCCAGATCAATGATCACTTTGGATTTGCGAGGTCTACAAATATTCCATGCTTGTACATCCTTATAAACCGGGGTCAGTGCCACCAGATGGCACTGCTGGCATAGAAAGGAAGTGTACCCCCCCCCAAAAAAATAGGTCCAGATGTGTGCCACCAGAAGGGGAATTAAGCTTGACTCGCAGCATGATGTGGTTAGTGGAAGCAGAGGCTTGGTCAGCTCCAATTTGAAGCTCCCTCCCCCACCCCCTTGGTCAGCTCCGATTTGAAGAGGACCTCCAGCCTCAATACTGGGACACTGGGGAAGCCACACTGCATGAGCTGCTCTCAGCCTCATGTCTCCTGCTAATATTTTGTGGAAATATATCCTCTAAGTGAATTGCACAGTGTAGCTTCTATAAGATGTATGTGTCACCGTGTTCACTTAGTTCTCCGTGTGATTCAGCAAATGTATTCCTTTTTTCAATAAATATGTATTGAATAGCCAGTGTGCACTGGATAGTTGTAGGTGCCAGGTACTAAGGCAGGTACAGCCCTTCCCCTCAGAGCTCACATCTAGTGGGAAGAGCCCACAGGTGGTCTCCAAGGCAGACAGTGCAGGGAGGGGACAGCAACTTTGCATAGCTCATCCTTCTTCAGCCTCACACTTCCAACATCCATGTGTCATCTCCAATTCACAATGCAGCCACACATCAGGAAAGCAGGGCCTGATTTCAGTCCAGGACCATGGACTCCAAACCCAGGTCCTCCTGTATCCCCCTCTCTAGGTCAGCGCAGAGTACCTCAACCACAGGCTGAACCACTTTAGAGTCTACAGTAACACCATTCTGTGCAAGGCTAAAAGATGGCACTTGAGAGATGATTGCCACAAGTAGCCAGCATCCCCGTGAAGGAGTCCATCCCTGGATTTAATGACCTAAGTGTGTATGGCCCAGAGAAATAAATATTGAAGACCAATATTACTTTACTTTCCTATCCCAAGTTCTATTTTCTCATTTCTGCCTAAGTCTATTGATTCAAATCCTTTTCTTGTACACCAATGTGAGAAATCAGGGCAAAGATGGCAGGCTCAGTGCATATAATCATCTCGCTGACTTTGTGACACCAATAAAGGACAATAAGGGGATTTTATTATTTTTTATTTAAATGTATATTTTTAAAAATACCCCACAATTTTAAAATAAAAAATGTTTAAATTAAAAAATATATATGGAACGCTTCAAAAATGTATGTGTCATGTCAGGGACCATGCTAATCTTCTCCGTATTTTTTCCAATTTTAGTAGAGTAAGTCTCCTACATATGAACGAGTTCCATTCCAAGAGTGCATTCGTAAGCCCAATTTGTTCATAAGTCCAACAAAGTAAGCCTAGGTACCCAACTAACACAATTGGCTATATAGTGCTGTACTATAACAGGTTTATACTTTTCACACAAATAATACATTTAAAAAGTACTATAAAGCACACAACTGTACAACCACTTGTAGAGGATGCACACACATGACAATGTACACTAGACATATGAACTTTTGTGATTGGACGTGCATACACATTTTCACATATTTGAAAGTTAACAACTTGAAGGTTCATATGTAAGGGACTTACTGTATATGTGCTGCCAAAGCAAGCACAATAAAGGAATTTTTTTTAAAGGTATCAGCCCAAGACAAAGAGAATGACAGGTAAACATTGGCAGTCAAGAAAGACATTTAGATGATAGAAAGCTGATGGAGTGGTAGAAATTAGAAAATGCAAACTGATAGGATGCTTCTGAGTAGAGCCCAGGCCTTGCAGATCTCTGGAGAGAGATTCAGAACTGAGACAGGGTGTGAAGCAGAGAACTGAAGTGGGCATTGGTAGAAAGCCTGCAGGTAATCCCACTCACACACTCCAGGGGCCAGATGTACAAATCTCTCCCACACAAGAGGCTGGAGGTTTATTCTTGGAGAAATGGGAGAAGCCCAGGCTTAGGGACATTAAAACACAGGGTAGGAGCCAGGGATTGGATGGAACACATGAAAATCTACAACAAAAGCCTGAAGCCCTAGCCCACATGCCCACCCACATGTACATTGCATTTTTAGCCCAAGAGATGGAGTGTTTCCCCCTCAGAAAAAAATAGAACAGCTCTAAAGACACCCACATAGCATCATTTGAGGACCCTATAAGGAAAGAGCCAGGGAAGTCAGTTTCCCCTTCCTGCTACCAGTCATTCCTCCTGAACCTCCTCCTGTTGAGTTGCCATGGGCTTGAGATTCTGCTCACGTTCACAGCCAGTGTCCCACCTCTGCACTGCCACCTGGGCCACGGACCTCCACAGGGCGAGCAAATGACTAGGTGGGGCTGTGTGAGCAGGAATCTGGCCTCCTGCACCCTAAGGTGTAGCACTTACCTGAGGAAAAGGTAAGAAGACGTGAGTAATCTGTTACCATCTGTTCCTCATAGAGCTATGGAGGAATACCAAGGCTTAAAAAAAGGTGAGAAGTTCAGGAATCCTTACAGAAGAGCCAGCAGGTGATACTTTGCACACGTATCTGAAAAGTGCATGCAGGCAGTCCTCATTTTGCACAATAGTGCAGGACTATTAAAAATGTCCTGCCTGCTAAATCCATGCAAAGCAATCATAATCATCATTAGGAAAACATTACAATTGTTCTGAGACCTTTGAAATTTTTTGTTAGTCTTTTTAAGGTGTTATGTATCTTTAAGCCTTAGAAACAAAACTGAAGTACACCATGAAAACAAATTCTTGTGAAAGCTTCCAGAGAGATGAATGAGGACAAGAATGACACCAGATTTCTCAATGGCAACACAGGAGGTCAATGTTCTAAGGGGAAAGTCATACCAGCCAAATTAAAGACAGTTTCAGAAATGAGAGAAAAAGTTTACCTCTCATATTTCCTTTCTAGGAAGATACTAGACTATGGTACACAGCAGGCCAGGTGTGATGGCTCATGCCTATGATCCCACACTTTGGGAGGCTAAGGTGTGAGGATTACTGAAGCCCAGAAGTTTGAGACCAGCCCAGGCAACATAGCAAGACCTCATCGCTACAAAAAAATAGAAAAAATTAGCCAGGTGTGATAGCATGTGCCCACAGTCCCAACTACTCGCAAGACGAGGCAGAAGGCTTGCCTGAGCCCAGCAGGTCCATGCTGCAGTGAGCTATGATTGTGCCACTGCCTTCCAGGAGGCTGGGTGACAGAGCAAGACCTCAAAAGCTAAGACAGGAAATATGCGATCCTGGAAATGATGATGCCAACCTAGATGGTCTAGAAAAGAGACAAAGGGACAGTGGTGTAGACCTAGGCTACAGCAGCAAAATGCTAATGTGAATAAAATGATGAAGCACCCGGAAAGGACTAAGGATATAGAAGGAAAATCAGGTGACAATTAACTCAAGGGAAAACCAAAAGCTATAATACAAAGAAAATCTTACCATGATACAACCTGCTTTAAAGAGATTAATCATGATTTTACAATTTAGAGGAAGAGGAAGAAAGGGAGATCTAAGTGCTCATTTATCATAAAATTAAGGCAATTTAGAATCAATGGCTAAAGTAGCATCAACTAATAGCAATATTACTTAGTATGCAAAGTAACTGTTAAATCTTTTAGTACTGAGTTTTTAACCAAAGGTATATGTTCCTTTGATAATTTGTTCTTCGTTTATTGAAAAAAAATTTTTTTTTTACAAAATAACACAACAAAAGGGATTCAACCATAGGTGAAATTGAAAGTCTTCATCTCTTTTTCTTGATTCTTTGTATGCAAAGATGCTATTTAGCGTGATCTGCTCTTCATCTTCTCTCTTGTGCGTTTTCCAGGTCTCTTCTACAGAAAGAGAAATATCATCGTAGTCACCTAGCAGCCTTCTGCCCCAAGGTGAGGACACACAGAAAGGCAGAGAGTGGGCTTGGGGGTGGAAGAGGGAGATGAGCCTGCCCCTCACCTGGGTGCCCTGATCACTTACATTTGATCCTTTCTTGCCAGGCCTCTTGAGGCCCCTGCCATGAGCTGTTTTGGCTCGGAAGCTAGATACATCATCATAGCTCTCTCGAGTGTTCCACTTTGAACCTTTCTTCTTTCCACCAAAACCAAACTTCTGGTTTTTATACCGTCGTTTAGCACTGGGCCTGGAAAAAGTAGTCCTACAGGTTACCCGCAGCACTGTAAAACTTGATGAATCTGATGGCCTGTCTGACAATGCCCTTGGTTTCCTTCCTGTTGTCAAAGCCCCACAGGCACTACTATGACTCAGAACCTCATCCTTAGTCCTGCAGTCTTATGCAGCAAGCTCATGCAGCTCATCTATTTACAGTTCTAACCAAGGCAGGAAAACAAAGAGGCAGGAAAGGCTCTACATGTATCACATGACTCACTGCCATCTTTGGAAAGCTTAACTAAATCTAGCCATATCCTCTCAGTTGTTTCTATTCCTCTCAAGGGTGTACACATGCAGTTAATGTTCAGATATAATATAATGTAGACATCCCACAGGAATCTCAAATTCAGCATCTCCACATTCACATGTCACATCCCTTGCTGGATGACTTCCTGTCCACATGGCCTGACTCCAGGTGGGTGCTGCTACCACCCACGCAGGCACCCAGGAGTCAGCCTTGACTCTTTTCACTCTCTACACCTAATTCCATTACTAAGTCCTGCAAACTGAACCTCTTAAATATTTCTTCAAGCCGGGCTCGGTGGCTCAGCCTGTAATCCCGCGCCTTTGGGAGGCTGAGTGGAGTGGATTGCTTGAGCCCGCGGGTTCGAGACCCGCCTGGGCAAGCGAGACCTCATCTCTACAATAAATAAAAAAAAAAAAAATTAGCCGGGCATGGTAGCTCGTGCCTGTAGTTCCAGCTACTTGGAAGGCTGAGGCGGAAGGATCGCCGGAGCCCAGCAGGTCGAGACTGCGGTGGCCGGGAGCGGCCACTGCACTCCAGTCTGGGCGACAGAGTGAGACTACAACTCGAAAAAAAAAAAAAAAAAAATTTTTTCTTCAATCCATTTTCTCTTCTCCTTGCCTTACCACTTTCAATACATTATCACTGCTTATCTAAACTTTTTCAGTAGCCCCTCATCTATTTTCCTACTTCCATTAAGTACATCATTTACACAAGCACCACAGGAACCTTTTTAAAAATATGAATATAACCTGTTCATTATTGTGCTTACCAACAATGAGTGTCTCCCCTCTGCCCAAGCTCCTCAACAAGGATAACCAACAGCCCAGGTCTCCCCAAGCCACATTGCACCCCTTCTTACCTCCCACTATACTCCCAGTGACACCAAATGCTTGCTGTTCCTCACACACAACCCTGCCAATTCACATCTCTATGGCTTTGCACATTCAAGTTCTTCCTGTTTCCCAAAACTACCTTCTCTTCTATTCTTCTGGTTAACTCTTACTCACAATTCAACTATTCTCAGGTGAGACCCTCCTCCAGGAAGCCATCCCCAACCATGCCAGGTTTTTTTTTTTTTTTTTTTTTGAGTTGGAGTCTCACTCTGTTGCCCAGGCTGGAGTGCCATGGCACACTCACGGTCCAGTGTCAACCTGCTGGTCACCGGCAATACTTCCACTTCAGCCTTCCAAGTAGCCGGAATTACAGGCACATGCTACCACACCCAGCTAATTATTTATTTATTGTAGAGAGGAGGTCTTGCCAAGTTGCCCGGGCTGGTCTCAAACCCGTGGGCTAAGGCAATCCACTCACCTCGGCCTCCCAAAGGGCTGGGATTGCAGGCTGAGCCACCAAGCCCGGCCTTTGCCAGGTATTTCTACAGTGTGCCTCCACACTACCCCAAATGTCTCTATCACAGTTCTTACTATAATATATGGAAATTGTCATTTCCCCTAGGCCTGATGTTCAGGTATGCAGAAAGGGGGATTAGAAAGAACAATAATAGCCAACATTATCCCTTTTAATCTTTATAATACTCAGCCAGATACTATGCCCTCATCTTTCTAGATGAGGCAATTAACATTAGAAAGGTACAGTAACTTCTCAAAGCCACTCTCCTATGGCAGAGTCAGGATCTGAATCCTAGGTCTGTACTCCCAACCATCACACTGTGTGATGGGAAATCAACTTTTACTCAGCCTTCATTTAAAATGTTCCATATACTTAAAAGTACCTTCTTTTCTCTTCAAAGACTGATATGGCTAAAGAGACCCATCACAGGCACTAAAAGTCTTAGCCCCAGGCAGTAGCTGCACTCTCTAGACTCTTGAGGCTGCTCCTATGGAGGTGCCCACCATCCTCATGACCTGTGGGCCCACTACATACCACACAACCAAACAACCCAGAACGCTTCTCACCCCTTCTTCATCTGCTGGCCTTTAGCTCCTGCTCCTGTCTTCGTGCCTCGAGCCACAGGTTTCTGATCTCCCTCAAGGAAATCCAGTTTATCAGAGAAGCCTATGAGAGAAGTACTTTGATCAGCATTATTATATTTTAATAAGAAAAACTGAACCCTCCAAATGAGACTGCTGTTTGCTACATTGATTTGAAAAGGTACATCCTTCTCCTCACACCACTCGCAAAACTTAGGTCCAATATTTCCACATCATCAAGAAGGTACTAGAGCACTATGCGTTCAACTTTAAGGTGCCTGGTACTCACCTGGTTCCCCTACACCCTTCACAGAGAAAGAGACTGACCTTTTTGATATTTCTTAATGGCATTCATCATATGTGCTTTCTCCCGCTGCCTCTTCTGAAGAACCTCTGTTTGTACCTGTGATGTGGACACAAGGACAGTTACACCCATTCCAAGCAAGTACTCCACATGTCTTCTTTTTCATAACACCGTGCTTAATACCACTATCATTTAACCTTTACTGTGTGCCAATAATGAGGTTAAAGACGCTAAGTACATTCTCAGTTCATGTTCCTAAAAAATCTATGAAGTTGAAATCTGTATTATCCCTAAACTGAAGTACAAACAAGTGAACTTCCCAAGTCACATGGAAAATGCATAGCTGAGCCAGGTGCAGTGGCTCATGCTTGTAATCCCAGCACTTTGGGAGGTGGAGGCAAGAGAACTGCCTGAACCCAGGAGTTCAATACCAACCTAGGCAACTTGGTGAGACCTTGTCTCTACAATAACAAAATCAAAAAAATTAGCTAGGTGTGGTGGTGCATGCCTGTGATTCCAGCTACTTGGAAGGCTAAGATGGGAGGATCACCTGAGCCCTGGAGGTCAAGGTTGCTGTGGCCATGGCTATGATTGTGCCACTGTACCCTAGCCTGGGCAACAGAGTGAGACTCTGACTCAAAAAAAAAGAAAATGCACAGCTGAGATTCACACACAGGCAGTCTGACTCCAAAGCCTGCATGCACTCTTACCCCAATACACAATCCTGCCTACAAACTGTAGCAAATCATGTTTAGGCCTACATGCAACTTACCCATTATTTTTTAGCAGATTAAATATTTAACCCACTGTTACTAGGTATGAGAGTATCAAAAGAAAAGAGAAAAAACAATCTTCCCAAAAAACAGAAAACAGCTTTAAGGATAAAAGGAAACACAATATTCTAACACAGGGTTTCTCAATCTCAACGCTACTGATATTTTGGACAGGATAATTTTTTGTTCACGATGGGGACTTGGCCTGCATTCCAGGATATTTAGCAGTGTCCCTCTACCCACTAAATGCCAGTGGCACCCTCCTTCCCAAAACGTGACAACCAAAAATGTCACAGGCAGTGACAAATGTCCATTGGTGGGGGCAAATTCACTCCCAATTAAGAACCTCTGTCCTAATAGTCCCTCAAATTAGAAACAGTGAGCCAAAAGGCCAAATTGAATTTTTCTTTGATTTGGTAAATGAAAGAAACCTATTAAACTAATTGCTGGTGTCTTTGAGATGATTTAAGCCGTCCACCTCCAGATCAGAGAAACAATAAATCTACAGCAGACATTCTACAGATGGCAGGATGCTAGTCTATTCTTACTCTGCTTGGGAGGAAACAGGAAAATGATCCCAAATGTGGACAACAAATTCTGAGCCCAGATTACAAATTCTTATATCCAAATGTTGACAGTCTTAACATTCACACCAATCCTCTTCACATGCATTTCTCCCACAGCCCTAACTTTAAAACCTACCATCTTCTTTCTTAGATGACCATGAAATAAAAAAGGACAAATCAAGACTAGTTTCATGGTATGCCTGATCTAGTTTTACCTTAGAACACGGACATCCTTAGTTCAAGTACACTGGCGTCATTGTTTTCTTTCAGATTGAATGATAATCATTAGTATAATTTCAGGGATTGACTATCATGTAGGCCAGTGAATCACAAACCAGGATCCATACCACAAAAAGCTTTTGGGGAAACAGAAAAAACAGATTCCCAGAGAATCTGAAGCCTAGAAATCTGTTTTGAAAAATTTCCCTTGATAATTTTGCTGTAGGTCAGGTTTGGAAACCACTGATGTGGACTCAAGTCTTCAGTGTATTGATGTGAAAACTTAAGGCCAGATAGGTGACTGGCTTGCCTGCAGTCACACTAATACTAGTGATGCCCTGGTGTCCGAGTAAGGATGTGCTCATGAATACCTACACACACACTCCACTGTGAGATAATAATCACGGGGCTACACACAGGGTATGGGACCAAATCAGACCACCACAATCTCATCTGACACATACACTCTGGTCTCATCCTATTCCCTTCACACTCTTCTTCTTCTCACCTTCTTTCCATATTTCCTAAGTGCTCGCAGTTGCTTAGCCTTTTCAGACTTCTCCATGGCAGCTTGTTTAGTCTGCAGCTTCTGTCGAATCTAAAATGCAAAATGTTGTCAGTTTATATTATTTGAATCTGAGATGGCCACCATTTAGGACACACTAAACAGGAAACAGATATTCCCATTTCTGCAAACTGAGGAATTGTACATCACCTATTCTAACCTCTGGATTTTACACATGAGAACACGGAGGCCTAATGGCTGATCACTTTGTGCAAATACTAAAAGTGTCAGGAGTGGAGCCAGAGGTTGAAAACCACCTTCCTTCTCCCAGTGTGCTGTCTGTTCCATATATAAAACGTCTACTTGCAGTCCAAAAAGAAGACTAACTTCTTTTCCTTTCTACTGCCTTACTGAGGCTAAACCAGCATGCAGCCACAGTGCCCTTTTCTAATATATCACATGCACAATAACTCAGGCAGATATCAGGTACCTAGCCTTTCCATCAAACACACACACTTCAGGAAAAGGATGAGAAATTATCTGTGTGGACTTCTAGACATTTCAGTAAGAAGTTGTACAGAGATACGTGTGGACTCATCTCTAGATTAGCTTCCATGAGAACCACCAAAACAAGAGCTTCCTAAAATCTAGCTTGAGACCCAAGTGTACCACTTAGATAAACAGTTGTCCCTTGTTATCCATTGGGGATTGCTTTCAGAACTGCCCCAGACTCCAAAATCCACAGATGCTCAAGTCTCTTACATAAAATGTTATAGTAATTGCATATAACCTACACATATCCTCCCCATACTTTATATCATCTCTAGAGTACTTATAATACCTTATATAATGCCGGTACATCACTTCATTCTCATGTATCCAATGCAGTTCTCTGCACATGGCAAACTCAAGTTTTCTTTTCACAGCTTTGTACATTTTTCCCCAAAATTATTTGATCTGAGGTTGGGTAAATTCACGTATATGGAACCCATGGGTCTAGAAGGCTGACTATATCACGGATTACATGTTGGCAATTCTTTTCCACTCAAAGTTAAATGAGGACCTAGCTCTACTTAACTCTAAATGGTACCAAATCCAAGCCATAAATAAATTCCTCATTTGTATAAAAGAGATATCTGAGGCCCAGAGAAAAGTAATTATCTACAAGTTCTAGAAATGCCACTGACAATAGCAAGACAAGAATGCTATCTTCTCTGCACACCATGCTATGACGACACCAGCTAGGAAATGCCAAGGACCATTTCACCTTGGGGACCACACTTCTCACAGTATTTTTCCTCTCTTGAATTGTTCATATTAGGAAAATGTCACTCTTATATGTAGCTAATAGGCATGACTCTAAAACAGACAATCTCTGGAAAAGATAATTGTTGTCCTCTGACAACAGGCTCCCCATTATTGGGCTTCTACCTATATTTATAAGCCAGATGAATATATTTAAGTCCAAAGCCTTGACTTTCCAGAGGAAAATTTCCTTGTTTCTTACCTTCTGCATCTGCTGATCAGACTTGGCCATTTCTGCAAAATAATCAGTGGGCCGCTTAGTAGGAACTTTGAGCTGATAGAGGCGGGGTAATACTGCAAGCACGGCAGCCTGAGCTTGGCGGTAGCTGAGATTGTAGGACAAAATGTGAAATGAGGTAAGGGAGGGAGGCTTTACATTTCTTCTCACTGCCTCTCATGAGTTACCCAAGGTCAGAAGGACCCTCAACTTCTGACCTCCACTAACAAGAATAAACAAAGAAAAACTGTAATAAAAAGTCACGAATTTGGCATCTAGGAGAAATTTAGCTGTACACCATTTTTTAAAAGGGGAAGAGGTGTGGTTAAAAATAAATTAGTAGAGTATGACCATTCTAAAGGTACCATTAACACAAAGTAATGTCAATTATGGATTCTTATGTAATCACTAAAGAAAGTCAACACAAGAACCTTCCCTAAGCAATGTTTTGTTCTAATAACTGAATGCACACACAAAGAAACACTTAACAGTTGATGTTTCATAATAGCCTACAAATGGGATTTGGAATCATGACTATGGACCAAGATCTCTGCTCTCAACTAGTAAGAATCTCCTAGCTCTTCTTACTCAAAAGAAGCCGTCCTCCCTATTTCTAGGCTTATTCTGCAGAGTGCAGGCTCACAACTTTCCCGTCTCCCCTGCTCTCCTTCACAAGGACCCTTAACTTCCCCAACATTTGTAAAAAAAAAAAACAACATACAAACTCATCTCCCGCCGGAAGTCGTCTTCTGGATCAACTCCTCTCTGCTCTTTGTTCTGAGGTGCTGGAGCCTCAGATCCACTGGTCTCTGGCACCGGACCCAGGGTCACGTCGAGCCTTTCAACCCACTCCAGATCCCGCTTGAACTCAGCCAAACATTGCTTCAGGCCATTCTAAAAAATTCAGAAACTGAGCTCATAGGAGAACCCTGAGTGAGTTTGTCTTTCCAATCCCCAAGGTGATAGGCCAACGGACAAAACGCTAACGTCCAATACCCAGACAGGTAATTGACCTTCTTGGCAAGGTGCAGGTTGCGTTTTTCCTGGAACAAGAATTGGTCTCCCAAGCACAATAGTGCCTGGTGCGCATGCCATCTCTGGGTACCCTCAACCCAGCGCCCGAACTCACCACGTCGTTCACGGCCTTCTTCGGCCCCTCTAGCACGACATTGAGGCCTGGCTTAAGAAGCCCTCGAGAAAACGCATCCTGCAACTGTAGGACACATCGCGGTCAGTACCAGAGTAAAGTTCCCTCTCCTGCGCCGAGCCCCGCGAGCTCGGCTGACACCTACCTCTCTGTCTGTGACCTCAGAATCCGACTCTGAACCTGAGAGCGGGGGAGTGTCCATGTCGCAGCACTCTCGTGCAACGCTTACAGAAAGAAGAGGGGTGACCTAAGGCCAGTGTAGCTAGCAGAGGGCGGCCCTCGCGGCGACTGCCTGAACTCAGCCCCCTACTCTCACGCCGCGGCAGCACGTGGAGGCGAGAAGCACTAGAGCCAACAACTCACAGCTACAGCTCAACTTTTTGGTAGGTACTTCCGCTTCCGGCCGCGGACTCATACTTCCGGTTTTCCGTTGCTATAGGAACCGTTCCAGCCTTTGAACGTGCCCGGGTTGTCTGGGATCCGTCGGGATAATACCTCTGGATACGTGCGTGGTTTGGTGACTCAGAGAGAAGAAGTGAAAGGTGGAGGGGGGAACCTGGGGTCTTCGGGAGCTGGAAGCTGCGAGGGAGCAAAAGAAAGGGGAGAGGAAAGAGCCGTGGGGGTTGGGGACGCGGAGGAGGACTCCAGGGACAGGGGGCAGGGGCGTGTCCTGGAGGCGGGATGAGGACGGGGCGGGGCGTGTCCTGAGGCGGGGAGGGGCGTGTAGCGGGGCGAGGAGGGGCGTGTCCTGAGGCGGGGCGATGTGCTTCACTCTAGAGCTGCGCCCGGTCTTTAGCAAAATTCTTTGGCAGGAGACCATGTCGACCGTGGTGGCTCAGTCGCTGCATGTTTTTGGTCTTCGATCCCACGTGGCAAACAATGTCTTATTCTTTGATGAACAGATCATTATATTTCCTGCAGGAAATCACTGTGTGAAATACAATGTGGATCAGAAATGGCAAAAATTCATTCCAGGTAAAATTCCATCCTGACACATATATTAGCGATATGTGCCACATATAACTCCATAATCCCAACATGACAATTGGAAGGAAAGTTTTTGGACAGTTTGAATATACGTTGTATATATACATACACACAGTATAGGTTTTATTTTCATTTTTTATCCTCCTAGGGATTCTTCGAGATTCCTAGATCAGGATAGGTATCTTTCAATGATTCTAGAAAATTTTTAACAATTGTCACTTTGAATATAGTATCTTTTTTGTTCTGTTGTCTCCTTTTCGAACTCCAGACCATCTCAACTCCATCCTCCTTGGATTTTTTTTCTCTTTTTTCCTTTTTTTTTTTTGTTTTTGTTTTATATAAAGGGTCTCTCTTTTTCTCTCTGTTGCCCTGGCTGGAATGCAGTGGCACAATCATAGCTTACTGCAGGCTTAAATTCCTGGCCTCAAGTGATCCTCCTGCCTCAGGCTCCTGAGAAGTTGGAATTACAGGTGCACACTACCACACCCTGCTTCCATGTTTTTTTTCTCTTATTTGGATTTTTCATTTCTTAGCCTCTCTGTGTTGCTGCATTTTAGATAATTACCTTAGATTTATATCTTAGTTCACTGATTCTCTTTTCAGCTGCATCTAATCTACTGTTTAACATATTCGTTGAAATTTGAATTTCAGTTATTGTGTTTATATTCTCACGCTTCCTACCTGCATCACTTCTTTCCTGCTCTCAGCTCCAATTTATATCACCAGGGGCTTCATACGTGTGTATGCGTGCACGTGCACACATGTGTGTATGTGTGTGTATGTGTATTTATCCTCCCAGCCCATATGTCCAAGTTCTACCCACGCGTCCTATAAACAACCACACATCCTGTAAACCCATACTTCAGGCCAAGAGTAGAGACAGACCTGGAAAGAAGCCAATGCTGGTCTTTTCAGTAGACTCAGATCCGTTTGGGTAGGGAACTCCAGAGTCCTGGGTCCCTGTAACATGATCTAGAAGAGGCAGTGTAGACTCCATGTGGCCCATAGATTCCACTAAATGGTAAGGGGTACAGCCAGAGGAGAACCACAGCAGGGCACTCTAAAATATGAGCCCAACAAAGGATCCGTGCTAGCCACGTCTCAGGGTATCACTGGTGAAGTGAAAAATTTAAAGGTCATGAAAGTGGGAGATCTGGATTTGATCTGACTCTCCATTTCATAAGCTCAAAGAACCTCGGTCTCTGTGTCTATAAAATGGAGATAATTCTCAACTTGCTCAGCTCAAAGTCATGATGAGGCTCAAGCTTATTCGTTTGTTCATTCAACAAAAATTTAGTAAGTACTTCCTGTATGTCACAACTCTGTCCTTGTGGTATTTCCATTCTAGTAGGGAGAGTGACAATAAACAAAAAGTACAGTCTACATGTTAGATAGTGATTGATGCTGATTTTTAAAAAATGAAGCATGGAAGATGAAACTGCTGGGGAAGTGTGAAATTGTAGATAGGGTGGCTGGGGAAGACTCATGAGTAGTGATTTTAAGACTGAGGGAAGCCGGGCTCGGTGGCTCAGCCTGTAATCCCGCGCCTTGGGGGGCTGAGGTGAGTGGATTGCCTGAGCCTGCGGGTTCGAGACCCGCCTGGGCAACTTGGTGAGACCTCATCTCTACAATAAATCAAAAAAT
>CAUYQG010022178.1:0-15282 GCA_963574415.1 Tarsius wallacei
GGCATGGTAGCGCGTTCCTGTAGTTCCAGCTACTTGGAAGGCTGAGGCAGAAGGATGGCAAGAGCCCAGCAGGTTGAGGCTGCGGTGGCCGGGAGCATGCCACTGCACTCCAGCCTGGGTGACAGAGTGAGACTCCAACTCAAACACACCCACACACACATACACACACACAAACACAATAATTTACACAGCACTGGGAAGTACAGGGGAACTGCTGGACTCAGGGACACCTGGAATCAGGGACTGGAATCAACAGGACACATGCTTCTGCTCTATTTTTTTGTTTCTGCTCTATATCTTTGAATCTCTGCATTCATTCTCCTACCTCAACTGGGACCCTCCATGTGGCACTGAGAACTCCCAAATCTCACATACCAGGGTTCCGCCCCACAAAAGAGATTGGGCTCTGTTCTCTTAGTTTCCAGTTTTAAAAGAAAGTCTTAGAGAAATACTCTGATTGATCCAGTTTGGGTCAGGTGGCTGCCCCTGGACTAATCAATTATATGAAGGAGATTGGATGATTCAGTTTATTAGGAGGTTACTTCTGAGTTCGGGAGCCACTTTTAGAAAAAGAGAATCTTCATGAGCACCCCAAGAATTCTAGCACTCTTGTGCTAGAATTATTTATAAGTCAAATAAACATAACAAACGTGTTAATACTTGTATTAATAACTATGAATTATGCATTGTGCTAGAAAAGGCTGATCACTGCTTAGGGTCCTTGTCATTTTAACAATGCACCTCATTTTTGCCTATTCATTAAAGTAGGACTTCTAGTAGTTCCACTTGATCAACCTAATTCCAATTAAAATATATGCTGGAAGAAAATAAAACTGATTCTTTTCTAAAGGATTCTTGAAATAAAACTTTCTTCTAATCTAGACAGATCTTACCTCCAACTAAAAAATATTGATAAAGTTTCCATATATGCACATCAGAATAAAACTGACATCAAACCTCCTGTTACTTTTACAATTACAAATTTTTGTTGTTGTACAAATTCCCCTGTATTTTTTTTTTTTTAAGTTGGAATCTCACTCTGTTTCCCAGGCTGGAGTGCAGTGGCACACTCACAGCCACTGTAGCCTCGACCTCCTGGGCTCAGGTGATCCTTCCACCCTAGCCTTCCAAGTAGCTGGAACTACAGATGCACACCACCATGCCTGGCTCCCTTGTATTTCTTTTTTTTTAATTTTTTTCTTTTGAGTCGGAATCTCACTCTGTCACCCAGGCTGGAGTACAGTGGCATGCTCACAGCCACCACTACCTCAACCTGCTGGGCTCAGGTGATCCTTCTGCTTCATCCTTCCAAGTAGCTGGAACTACAGGCATGAGCCTCCATTCCTGGCTAATGTTTTTGATTTATTGTAGAAATGAGGTCTCACCAAGTTGCCCAGGCTGGTCTCAAACCCCTGGTCTCAGACAATCCTCTTTCCTCTGCCTCCCAAAGTGCTGGGATTATAGTCTTGAGCCAACGTGCCCAGCCACCAATTTATTTTTTAAATTGATCTCTTCTCCACCAATTCCACCAGCATCCTATACCTCAAAACCAGCATTTGTGGATTTGATTTGCTCTATGGAGAGTATCTTTGTTTCTTTTGTCCACATTATTTTGCCACACATTTGCCCACATTATTATTTGTTATGAGAAATTATGAGTGTGCCTCCTAAGACTGGCTGTTTTGGCATGGTACCTTATGTGTGACTCTCAGAGTGGAAAGTGTAAGAATGAGTTGGTCTTGTCACTTGGAGCTTTTTTACACTTTGAGACCTTTGATGTCCAGTGTACACATATTGACCCTTTTGTCAATGCCCCCTCTGCTGAAAGGAATTACCCAGAACCTCTCTCCCTTGGGTTCTTGAGGGCTGGAGGGTGGCAAGAAAAATCTTTTGTGTCAGCTGAACATTTACAAGGAAGGGATTTAAATACTTTACACAAAAGCCAGGCATCTATATGAAAATGAGATTAATTTATCCAGATGACACACAGGTCAAATATCTAGACAATGGATTGAATTTTTTACCCACAGATTTGGGGTTGCCAGATTTACCAGATAAAATATGGAATGCTCAGTTAAATTTAAATCTGAGATAAACAATGATTTTTTTTTCTTTTGTGTAACTATGTCCCATACAATACTTGGGACATACTTGTGATGGATGGTTAATTTTAGCTTGACCAGCTAAGGGGTGCCAGATATTTGGTTAAGCATTATTAGTGTATCTAGATGAGACTAACATTTGAATCAGTAGACTGAGGAAAGCAGACTGGTCTCCCCTGTGTGGATGGTCCTCATTCAATCCACTGAAGGCCTAAATAGAACCAAAGGCTTGAGCAAAAGTGAATTCTCTCTCTCTCTCTCTCTCTCTCTCTCTCTCTCTCTCTCTCTCTCTCTCTCTGTGTGTGTGTGTGTGTGTGTGTGTGTGTGTATGTGTGTGTGTGCACACGCACCTGGCAGTCTTTGTGCTGAGCATCAATATTCTCCTGCCACTACACTTGAACTGGAACTTACACCACTGACCTTCCTGGTTCTCAGGCCTCCAGACTGCAGATCTTGGGACTTCTCAGCCTCCATAATCCCCTGAGCCAGTTCATTGTGATAGTCAGATAGATAATAGATCTATTAGTTCTGTTTCTCTGGAGAACCCTGATTAGTACAATATTTGTTCTAAAATTTTAAAAATTATTTTTAATTAAAAACTTGAAAATTATAGTGTATCTGGAATTCAAATCTGTCTGTTATCTGGCAACCCTACTGAGATCAGATATTTTGCCCTTGTATGGACACAATCTGAATTTTGCTTTTAAGCAAAATGTTTTGTTAAAGATATATATCCATAGAAACCAAGCTTCCCATGGCTTATTCACCATCTTTGAAACTGAAATTTAGACTTCTCGTCTCCAATCCAAACTTTCATTCCACAAACTTAGAGCCCACAGCCTTAGCATGGAGCACTAAAGCATCATGATTTAACAGTAGATAGTTGAGTTAATGCTCTCTTCTGTTAGAATGTCCTTTATTAATTTGATTGCCTCTAACTTTGGATACATTGTAGTGCTAAGTCCAGTGTGGCAACCTTTAGCCCTCTTTCATGCTCCTAAGTAGTGGTAATGCTGTCATCTGTTCAAAAACCATTTGCCAATCACATATTTCATGTGAAGCACATTCCTAGAGTCTGTGATGTGTACAAAGATTATAAAATTCGTTTAATGACTCTTTATTGGACGTCTCATTCTCAGCCCTTACAAAGACTTTAGAATACTTAAATTCCATTCCCTCTTATCTACTTATAAGTTATAATTTTATCTTTTTTTGAATCGGAGTCTCACTTTCTCGCCCAGGCTGGAGTGCAGTGACATGCTCACGGCCTCCCCAGTGTTGACCTGCTGGGCTCCGGAGATCCTTCCGCCTCAGTCTTCCAAGTAACCAGAACTACAGGTGCACACTACCACACCCGGCTAATTTTTGATTTATTGTAGAGATGATGTCTCACCAAGTTGCCCGGGCTGGTCTCAAGCCCACGGGCTCAGATAATTCACTCACCTAGGCCTCCCAAAGTGCTAGGATTGCAGGCTAAGCCACCAAACCTGGCCTATTTTCATTTTTTAAATTTAGTTTTTAAAGCATAACTAATTTATATTGCCAATATTCATTTGCATTTACCACTTTCTTTGCTCTTTTTTGTATCTCAAACATTTAATATAGGATAACTTTCTTTCTACTTCAAATATATCCTTAGCATTTCCTTTTGGAGGTTTTGGTAGTAGTAAACTAACAATTTTTATTTATCTGGAACATTTATTTCTTTTCTCTCTCTCTTTTTTTCCCCCTGGGTGCTTTTAAGATTTTTATCTTTATCTTTAGTTTGTATGCAATTTCTCTAGATGTGTCTAAGTATGTTTTACTTATCCTGCTCGGGATTCAATGGGCTTCCTAGATTTCTAGATCAGTGTCTGGATCGGTTCTAAAAATGTCAGGTTATTATGTCTTCAAACATTTTCTCTGCCCAATTCTTTCTCCTCTTCCTTCTAGAATTCCTATTTAACATTAATTTGTATGTCTCTTAACCCCTGTGTCATATTTTTCTATCTTTTTGCTTTGTCATTGCATTCACAAAAAATGTTTGCCTTTTCATTAATTGTTTCTTTAATTGTGTCTAATCCATCCCCTGAGCTTTTAATTGTGGTTAAAACTTAAAGTAAGTTATTTCTTAAATCTGCTGACAAGTTTTATATTTTCTCATTCCCCACAGATATTTCTAAATTTATATTTTATTTCTTTAAAGGACAGATATTCCATAATTTACAACTGTTAATTCAATAATCTGAAGTCTACATAGATCTTTTTTGGGGGCTCTGTTGGTTTCCTTGTGTGCTTGGATATCTTTGTTTATGTGCTGCTTATTGCTCTTAGAAAATTATCTGTGGAGATCTTTACAGCCCAGGATGAAGGTGCCTTTCTTCAAGGATAATTTGTATTTCCTTTTTTTTTCCCCCTATATTAGAAACAGGGTCTTGCTATGTTGCCTAGGCTGGTCTCAAACTTCTGGCCTCCAGCAATCCTCCACTCAGCTTCCCAAAGTGCTGGGATTACAGGCATGAGCCACTGCACTTGACCCTGTATTTGCTTCTCTCAGGTGCAAAAGTGCCCTTCTATCTGGTACTACTTCAGACTTCATTCAGAGCTTAAGATTTCATGGACCACCCAAGTCGTTTAAATTCATGGGAGGAAATGTTTGTAATTATAACTGCCCATGGATTGTATTTTTCTCCTTGCTCCTTTCCCCAAACTTCTCAGGGGTGGAAGCAGGAAGCTTACTTCACCTTTGAGAGTCCCTCTTAATGTGGAGACTTTCATTAAATCTTGATCTTCAGATGGTACTGTACTTCAGTTTCTGCCCCTCTTACATGAAGCATCTGTGAAACCCACTGCTCAATTTCTCAGACCAATTTGGCAGACACTAACTAAGGTAATTCAGAGTGCTCTGCTGGCCTTGGGATTCTTGCTTTTTCTTAGCATTTAGCCTGATATTTCTTTTTTTATTTGATCAGCAAGTTGCTGCGTTTGTGGAGAATTTTTTACATTTGTAGTCATCATTTTCAAATGCCCTGAGCCAAAGGGTAGCTCTGAATATCTGACTTACCATGAAGATCGTGTCTGAACTCAGAGTGAATGCTCTTCAGGCCTTCAGCTAGTTTAAGCTCTCTCTCTGGGAAATTAACTCTGCATCCTTTCCTGTGAGGCAGGCTACCCACTCTGCATAAGTCAAGTGTTCAGTGATCTCTGGAGGACAAAATGTTTATAACCATTGTGTGGCAAATAAATCTAAAAGGACTTGGAAGTGGGCAGAATTTTCTTTTTTTTTTTTTTCCTCCCACCGCTGGACAGAATTTTCATTCTGGGGTCTTTAAAATAATTCTTCCATCCAGTCCCAAAAGGACTCACACCACATATGAATTCCACACCTGGTGGGGGACCTTTCTGTTATGACCCTTCCCCCAGGGTCTCTGGCTTCCATCATGGTAGATACATGGAGTGTTCACACTGTCTTCCTCACCGGTAGAATATGCCGTTAGCAACATGGGCACTTGCACCTCACAAAGTCAAGTTCTGTCCTTGTTTTGTTTCTGGATTTGCTACATCCATATTACTATTCTTCTAATGCTTTTGTCCTCTCCAAAATTCATGTTGAAAATTCATCCTCAGCCAAGCTCGGTGGCTCAGCCTGTAATCCCACACATTTGGGAGGCTGAGGTGAGTGGATTGCCTGAGCCCACAGGTTCGAGACCTGCCTGGGCAACTTGGTGAGACCTCATCTCTACAATACATCAAAAATTAGCCGGGTGTGGTAGCATGCGCCTGTAGTTCCAGCTACTTGGAAGGCTGAGGCAGAAGGATCGCCGGAGCCCAGCAGGTCGAGGCTGCGGTGGCCGGGAGCAGCCACCACACTCCAGTCTGGGCAACAGAATGAGACTCTAACTCAAAAAAAAAAAAAAAGAAAGAAACTTCATCCTCAATGCAACAGTATTGGAAGGCATGGCCATTGAGAGTTGATTGAGTCAAGAGGGTTCCTCCCTCATGAATGGGATTAGGTATCCTTATAAAGGGGTTTGATGGAGGGAGTTTGTCCCATTTGCCCTTCCGCTTTCTGCCTGTATGGACACAGCATTCCTCCCCTCTGGAAGATGTAGCATCAAAGTGCCATCCTGGAAGCAGAGAGTAGTCCTCACCAGACAATGAAACCTGCTGGCACCTTGATCTTGGACTTCCCAGCCTCCAGAGCTATGATGAATAAATTTCTGTTGTTTATAAACTAGCCAGTCTGCAGTATTCCATTATAGCAGCACAAAAGACTGAGACATATATAAAGGCATATATAAAGGCATATTCTACCGGTGAGGAAGGTAGAGAGGTAAGGTAGCTTGGCAAGGAAAAGATGGAGAATTCTATTGTTTCTGCTCTTGGTGCTCAGATACTCGTCCCTGTCTTTCCATCAAATTTTCAGCAAGTTAACCATTTCCTGCTGATAAGTTATTGTGTTGAATTGTCTCTGTTTGGGGGAGATGCAAAAAAAATTAATAAGTATGATGTCATGATGGGTAAGAAACTGCCCATGGAATGCTGTTACATCTCCTTACTCATTTGCTTACTTGGTTGTTCCAGAGCTATGTGAGCTTGAAACCCTCGATGAGGACGGGAACATTAGGTGCCCAAGGGAATGAGTCCAGTGAAGAAATGGCAACTTCTGTTTAAATAGCACCAAGGAATGAACTCTTAAGCCAGGGAGCCTTTGAAATCAGATGATGCTTAAGCAGAAAATCTTAAAGAGAAGACAGACATTTGTAGCTGTAGACTCAAGTTCAACTAGCATTGACCAAGGAACTATTTTGCAATAGTCACTAAGCTAGGCATTTTTTAAAGCATAATCCATGAAGTTCAGAACAAAAGAATGATGCCCCTTCTTGGATTCTGGGCAGAGAAACATGAAAAAAAGAAAACTATTTTAGGACTAAGGAAGGAAGAAATATTCTCACTAGATATTATCCCATATAGGGAAAAATATTTCAGAAATATTTCCTGGAGACTCAAAGGCACATTTTAAAGCTCAAACTTGAATAATATACCACTCAGTTAAGTCTTTATTTCCTCAAAAAATGTGGTAAGAGTATTGGACATTAGGGATTTGCATTTTCTCTGTATTAGTTCATCTGGCATGTTAACTTGAAGGAGACATTGTACAATGTGTTGTTTCCGTGAAACCCACTGTACGTGAGGGGGAGATTCTCAGGAAACAGAAAAAAGTGGCAGGCACTTCTGCTAAGGAAGGAAGCACCAAATTTCCACACGGGGAGGTTTTTTGCCAAGAAAGGAACCCTGCTTACTCCTCTTTGATGGCATGTATCACATACTACACTCTTGCTACTTGTATGTGCTTTATCTCATAACTAACCTCTGGGTTCTTGGGATTTGGGGCATTATTTTACCACAGCATCTTAGCACCGTGAATTGCCTATTATAGGCAAGAAATAATAAGAGGTTGCATGAAGTCCAGATAGTAATTCTAGTTCTGGCTCTGACCCTAAAGATGGGATAAACTGAAGTGTAGCGGCTGCTTGTTCTTTTTTTTTTTTTTTTTTTTTTTTTGGTTGGAGGAGCACGCTGTCGTCCAGACTGGAGTGCAGTGGCCGCTCTCAGCCACCACAGCCTCAACCTGCTGGGCTCCGGCGATCCTTCCGCCTCAGCCTTCCGAGTAGCTGGAACTACAGGCATGCGCTACCATGCCCGGCTGATTTTTTTGATTTATTGTAGAGATGAGGTCTTGCCAAGTTGCCCAGGCAGGTCGCGAACCCTCGGGCCCAGGCAATCCACTCACCTCAGCCTCCCAAAGCATGGGATTACAGGCTGAGCCGCCGAGCCCGGCTGAAAATTCTAAATAATATTCACACACACACACAAAGGAAAACCTGCTGGAACTAATAAATTTAGCAAAAAATGATACAAGATCAGCACACAATAATCAGTTGTATTTTCATATACTAGCAATGAATAATATAAATCTAATTAAGAAATTCTATTTACAATAGCATCAAAAAGAATAAACTACTTAGGAATAAATTAAGGAGGCAAAAGTGTACACACTGAATGTTAAAAAACATGGTGAAAGAAACGACCTAAACAAATGCAATGCCATCACATGTTCATGGATTGGAAGTCATTATTACGATGGCAACACTAATGAAAGCAATCTGCAGAATTGATGTAATACCTATAAACATTCAAATAACCATTTTGCTAATGGAAAAGTTGATTCTGTAATGCATATGGAATTGCAAGGGACCCTCGATAGCCAAAACTGTCTTGATAAAGAACAAAGGGGGAGGACTCAAACACCTCAATTTCAAATCTTACTACAAAGTAACAGTAAATCAATGCAGTGCGGTATTGAGATAAGGATAGACATGTAGTTCAATTTAAGAAAATTAAGATGCCAGAATTAAGCCCATACATCTACAGCCAATTGATTTTTTTTTTTTTTTGAGTTGGAGCCTCACTTTGTGGCCCGGGCTGGAGGGCAGTGGCACACTCATAGCCTCCCCAGCGTTGACCTGCTGGGCTCAGGCGATCCCTCCGCCTCAGCCTTCCAAGTAGCCGGAAGTACAGGTGTGCTCTATCCCACCCAGCTAATTTTTTTGATTTATTGAAGAGATGAACTTGAAAGGCTAAGTTGCCCACGCTGTTCTCGAACCCATGGCCTCAGGCAATCCCCTCACCTTGTCCTTCCAAAGTGCTGGGATTACAGGCTTGAGCCACCGGGTCAGGCTGCCAATTGATTTTTAATAAGAGTGCCAAACCATTCAGTAGAGAAAGAATAATCTCTTCAGCAAACGGTGCTGAAACAACTGGATATCCACATGTAAAAGAATGAAGTTGTATCCTTACCACTATTGCATACAGAAATTAGCTGAAAATAGACCTGGATCTAAATATGAGAGCTAAAGCTATAAAATTCTTAGAAGAAAACAGATAAATTATGACCTTTGATTTTGCAGTGGATTCTTAGAAATGTCACCAAAAGCAAAGGCAGCAAAATAAAAAATACATAGATTGTGCTTTATGAAAATTAATAACTTACACATGAAAAGACACTTTTAAAAAGTGAAAAGACAGCCTGCATAATAGGAGAAAATATTTGCAAATCATATATCTGATAAGGACTTAGTAGTGAGAAAATGTAAAAACTCTTATAATTCAACAAAGACACAACCTAATTAAAAAATCAGCAAAAACCTTAAATAGGTATTTCGCCAAAGAGGATAAACAACAATGGGCAATAGGCACATGGAAAGATGCAGAACATCATTCATCATTGGGGAAATGCAAATCAAATCTACAATAAGGTACCAAAGTACCACTTTACACTAGATGACTATAATTTAAACATCAGAAAATAAGTGTTGGGGAGAATGTGGAGAAATTGGAACCCTTATAAATTACTGGTGGTAATGTGAAATGGTGCAGCTGCTATGAGAAACAGTTTTGCAGTTCCTCAAAACTGTTTTAAACATAATTGCTTTATAACCCTACAGTTTCATTCTTTGGTATATACTCCAAAATTGAAAACAAGTATTCAAATATATGTTAATAAATAAATGTTCATGACAGCACTATTAACAATAGCCAAAAAGTGAAAAACAACTCAAATTTCCATCAACAGATGTTTTCCACAAATGTGGTATATCTATAACATGGAATATTATTCAGCCATACAAAAGAATGAAGTACTAGTGCTTGGTATAATGTGGGTAAACCTCAAAAATACTATGCTAAGTGAAAAAAACCAGACACAAATATCACATATAGTATGATCCTGTTTACACTAGTCCCCCTTATCACGGTTTCAGTTACCTCTAGTCAACCACAGTCTGAAAATATTAACTGAAAGGTTTCAGAAGTAAACATTTCTTTCTTACGTTTCAAATTGTACTGTATTGAGTAGTGTGGAAATCTTGAGCTGTCCTGCTTCATCTCTCCTGGAATCTGAATCATCCCTATACCTGCCCTGTCAGTCACTTAGTAGGCCTCTCAGTTATCAGATTGAAAAGATTTAAGATTTGTAGGGTTTGGTACTGAGGTTTTAGGTTTCTGCTGAGGGTTTGGAACTATCCACTGTGGATAAGGAGGAACTATCGTATATGAAATTTCCAAAATAGGTAAATCCATAGACAGAAAGCAAACCAGTGGCTGAGGGGGAGGTGCAAACAAGAATGACTACTTAATGAGTGTAGGGTTTCCTTCTGAAGTGGTAAAGATGCCTTGGAACTAACTCAAAATGATGGTTGCACAACACTGTGAATGTACTCAATATTAATGAATTATACATTTTTAAATGGTCAGTGATTAATTTTATGTTATGTGAATTTTACCAAATTTTTTTGAAGTTGCTAGAGAAAACTCCATTTATCTTGCAAAGACTCCTCTCTAGCCTGAGTGTGCTTGCACACTCTCCCCCATCCCCATCCTCTTCCTGTCACACACACCAACATTCTGAGTTTTTCTCAACAAATTTCATTACATCTACAATAATCTATCTTCCATATCATTTCAGGATGCAGTTTTGTTAGATATTTTGTTGTAGCCAAATCAGGATAGTTTACTTTCTAGGCTATAATTTCTGTGTTCTCACTACTGCTGCCCAACCACATATTCTCAGTTTTATTCTGGTAATACCTCACTTCTAGTGATGTATTATATATTAGAATATAGATTTGTTTACTATAGTAAAGGTCAAAACAGAAATGTATTCCTTTTTCATGGGGCCATCAGTCTGAAATATGGCTCTTTGAAGATGTCAGATATCTGGGTTTCTACTCGTCTTTCACTATCATTCTCTATGTAACTTCCAGCTCCTGGTCTGGGATGGGTGTTCTAGCTTCCATCATCACATTAACATTCCCACAAGTGGGCAGAGGAAGAAAGGGAGGTAGAGAGCATGATGTTCTTTTTCTTTAAGGCACGTGGAAGTTGTACATTATTTCCACTTATACTTAGCAGCAAGTGAGGCTGAGAAGTACCATTTTCATCTGGATAAATATGCTTGGCTAAAACTTGGCTATTATATTATTAAAGAAAGGGAGTTGAATAGGTCTTAGTAGATTACAAGCAATCCTCCCCTAAGGACTGAGAGTACCACTGGGCAATTTATAGATTTTTGCTTAACTTTGTCTCTCAGTGTCTGAGACCATTGTAGTTCAATTTCTTGAAACAGAAAATTTCAATATCCTATAAGAGAAAGAAGGGATGGAGGAATAATGGCCTGAGTGGTGGAAAGAGGAAAGACTTTGGACCTCAGTATTCAGCTTGCCACCTCACCCCTCCTTCTGATACTTGATGCCTTCAAGGGTTGAAACTTCCCAGGATTTTCAAGGTATATGATCTTCCTTCTCATCAAGATCTCCTTATCATAGTAACTTCAATTCTGGCTTCCTCTGTTTGCAAGCTGATTACTCCACCTCATTCTTCTTCATCAGGAAATTTGAAATCTCTTATCTACTGATATCTCTTTTTTCTCTTTTCCTTTGTATGACTGAAAACTTTATATTTACTATTTTGTGTGAAATGTGTTTACCAGCTACACCATACTGTCTGTTGGCATTGTTAGCCTTGGGACTCTGTTTTTCAGAAGTGGTTAGAGGAAGACAAGAAAAGAAGACTGAGAAAAAAGTCAACAAGGAAAGAAAAATTAGGAAAATATAAAGTTTCAGAAGTTGAGAGAAGAAATTACTTCAGAAATAATAGAGTGGTCAGCTGTACAGTGTTGCTAAGAGGTCAATAAGATGAAGACAAACAAATGACCATTGTATATAATAACATAAAGTTATTGGTTTGCCAAAAATAGTTTCAATGAAGTGATACGAATCTCCAACTAAATATGCTTTGTGGAGATTAGAAGGCGAGCAATTAAAGGTATAAACTATAGATATCTTTTATAAGATTTCTTTTTTTAAAGGAGTAGGGAAATGGCAATTGTGAGGAAGGGAAGGAAATTGTAAATGGGTTTCATCCTTCCTTTCTTCTTTTAAGATGGGTAATAATAGAGCATGTGTGTTTGCTAATGAGAATATTTCAGAACAGAGGGAGCAGTTGAAAATGCAGGATAGAACCTAGAGAGCAGATGAGACCTAAAATTAGTTTGAGTAAAAAGAACAAGATCATTATAATGAGAACACATGCAGTATGATCAGCTGGTAGTCTGGGAGATGTGCATATATACCACCTTCTCACACATGTTGGAAACTGTTGATTTGTTCACCTAACATTAAACAGCTACAAAGGATACCTGGATGTGCAAGGCACCGCGTTAGGCTCTGGGGAAGGGGTGATAGTTTTCTCTGATCCCATGGAACTAACAGTAGAGAGAGAATTTAAAATGAAATTACAAAATATTTGTAAGTATTAAAAGAGATAGGAAAAGTATAAGGTCCTGGACGAACACATAGCAGAAGGGTTCTGGAAGAAGTAACAACGAAGTAGAAATATGAAGATTTAGTATGAGCTAGCCAGGTAAAGAGGGAAAAATGAACTTGACAGAAGCATTAGCATATTAAAGCTCAAAAATAAGAGAAACTTTAAAGAAGTTCTATTTGGCTGAAGTTCAGCAGATAAAAGGGTAATAGCAAGAACTGAGGCTGGAGAGGCAAGCAAGGGTCATGTCATGGCATCATTTGTTTAGGAGTTCAGACTTTCGTTGTGGCTGGTCACTGAAACGTTTTAAACAGGAATTACATTTTAGAAGAAAAACAATTCCGGCTACTACTTGCAGAATGCATCAAACGACAGCAAGTCTCAAGACAAAGAGACTAGAAAACTTTTGGATTAATCCAGAACAGATGAAAGTCATCTATACTAGATGTGGGAATAGAGTGAAGTAGGTAGATTCAGCAGATACAGTTGGTCCCTATTGGCAGACTCTCTATTTGTAGTTTTGCCTGCTCGCTAAAATGTGTTTGTCATAACAAAACTCAGTTTTGCCTGCTCACTAAAATTTGTTTGTCATCAAAACTCATTGTGCTTTCATAGTCATTTGTGGACGTGCACAGAGCAGCAAAAAATTTGAATTGTCCAATGGACATATTTCCAACCGAGGTTGAACAAGGCAATGCCCTGCCTTATTGTTTCAGTTCTCTTAATGTAAACACATGTCCTTTTCACAGTTTATTTGGTGCTGTGTTTTTCACACTTTTGTGCTTTTTGCTGTTGATTTCACTATGTAACATGGCCCCAGAGAATATTGTTTAAGTCTTGCCTAATGTTCCTAAGCATAAGAAGGCTATGATGTGCTTTGTTAAGCAAGTATATTTGCTAAGATAAGCTTCATTCAGTCATCAGTTATAGTGCTATGAATCATGAGTTCAATGTTAGGAAATCAACAGTATCTATTTTCAGTGTGTTTAAAAAAAGATGCACATAAAACAATGTTTTGTATTGAGTGGTTGATGAAAATATTGTGACCAGAGGATGACAGGAACTGAACCCCATATTTCCTCTATGAGCAGAGATTTAGTGTTCACTAATTCAAGATTCATGTCAATGAATACAGGTAACAAGAATGTACTCTAGAGGCAACCCCTTTGGGTCCCCTCCCACTCCGGGAGCTTTTCTGGCCTCTTAATGAATTCTGCTTTCTCACTTAAAAAAAAAAAAAAAGAATGTACTCTAAATAGTAGAATATACAAGATTTGATAATTCTTTAAATAGAGGTAATGAAGAATGAAATATAGACGATAATTCCCAGTGTTTTGTCTTGAACATTTATTAAAAAGAGGAAGAGAAGTTTTGGGGGAGGTAGTGGCCAGAGGGATCAGAGATAAGAAGTTTAGTTTTTGACATGTTGAGTTAGATGTTCCAGAAAGACATCTAATTGGCCATGTCCTTAGGTTTATTTGTGAGTTTGGGTCTCAGGGACATTATAGGATAGGATTGTCTTTGAATTCATTTTCATATGTGCAATACATGGTTTCTGAAGGCAGAAATGTGAGATGAGATCACCTATGAATAGTGTATGTAATGAGAAGAGATTATGGTCTAGGTTAGAATCTTGAGGAATGTCAGTAAAGAGATGAGTAAAGGAAGAGAAGCATGCAAAGGGTGCCAGAAACAGAGAAGAGAGGAAAATCAGGAAAGTATGCATCATTAAAGCAAGGAAAAAAAGAACATTTCAGGAAGGAAGTTGTTTGTATTATCAGACATTATCAAGAGATTAAGGACTAAAAAGTATTTATTGAATTTAGTGAAAAAGTGCATTTATAGATATTTCTGAGAATAGTTTCATGAAGTTTGGTGGAAACCTGAATATACTGAGTTAAGTAGTATCACTAGCAGGCTTTACCTGCTGGGCTCAGGCGATCCTTCTGCCTCAGTCTTCCAAGTAGTTGGAACCACAGGTGGTGCCACCATACCTGACTAATTTTTTTTAAAATGTATTGTAGAGATGAGGTCTCACCAAGTTGCCTGGACTGGTCTCGAACCCGTAGGCTCAGGCAATCCTTTCACCTCGACCTCCCAAAGTGCCAGGATTATAGGTGTGAGCCGCTATGCCCAATCTCAAATCTCACTTTTTAGGGAGTTTTCTATTTTACTCTGTGGGAATGATGGTATATGTCCCATGTCCTCAGAGACAGAGATGCCAAAATATTTCTTGAGCTTTTGTCAAGGACCTTAATTTAAAAATATCTCTGCTGCTTTTAATATTCAGTACTCAGGCTGAAGTCACTTTCCTTCATTGCTAACTTTAGAGTTTAGAACAGCTTAACATACTATACAATTTTTGTATAGTGAATGTCTTGTTTATAGAGTGATGGAAGAGTTTTTTTAATTAAAATTGAATTAATAGTTACATTTCACTTAAATTTCAAGAACTAAGTGAAAAATATAGTGATGAGAAGGAACTGATTAATATTTTTATATTTATGAATAATTTTTAGTAAAAATATAATTGACTTTTTTTTTTTTTGAGTTGGAGTCTCACTCTGTCGCCCAGACTGGAGTGCAGTGGCCGCTTCCGGCCACCACAGCCTCCACCTGCTGGGCTCTGGCGATCCTTCCACCTCAGCCTTCCGAGTAGCCGGAACTACAGGCGTGCACTACCACGCCCGGCTAATTTTTTTGGTTTATTGTAAAGATGAGGTTTCGCCTGCCCAGGCGGGTCTCGAACCCGCGGGCTCAGGCAATCCACTCACCTCAGCCTCCCAAGGCGCGGGATTACAGGCTGAGCCACCGAGCC